>OX377618.1:188533719-188555986 GCA_947397865.1 Polietes domitor | reverse complement strand
ATCGGAAATAATATCATTTTCATCAGTCCTAAATATGTTTTTCATTGTGAAAGAGTTGTGGGAAAAGGGAGAGATGATTTTAACCAAACTAATATTCATACGTGCAGCACTTGTGATGGAAACGAATGAACCTAATATTAAAACAAGCAAGGAAAGGCTATAGTCGGGCGGGGCCGACTATATAATACCCTACACCACTCCCTGCGTATGTACCTCGCATTGATTACTAAACCCAGGTATTTCCTGGGAACAATTTTATGTAGTTCATATAAATTATACAGTATAACGAATATGGTTAATAATATGGTAACTGATCTAATTATCCGACAGACAAATACAAATTATACAGTAGTAATGGGATGAATCGGACCGACATTTCAAAAGGGGGCCTAAAACAACATTTTGGGGCTGGTCCAAAACATGGGCCTATATATTTCTCATTCACGGTAGGTATTCCTAGTTGATCATATCAAATCTGCAAAATTTGATGAAGATACGATGTAAGATGTAGTTTCTAGAGCTGTAATAGATCGGAATGGGTCCCCATTTGGGTTATACCAAAGTATGGACATATGGGCATCTCCCAAACAAGTAAGGAAAGGCTAAAAACGGACGGACTTTCTATCTCATTACAATTCAATTCGGTAAAAAAGTGAAATTGGGAAGGATTTTGGCGTCCTGTAAATGTATGTGTTTGACGAAAAATTTCAAATCAGAAAGGACATTTGTATGGGGGTATATTGCAACCTGGAACGATGTGACCCGCTTTCACAATGCATGTTTATTAACGAAATATAATATGTAAAGCTTGGCCAAAATTGGATAAACATTCGGGACCAACATTTGTATGAGGGCTATATCTAAATCTGAACCGATCTTACCCAAATTCTGCATATGTATTTCTAGTTGGATTATAAGATGTTGTACGAAATTTAAAGAAAATTGGGTAAAATATGTGGTTTCTAAAGCGGAAAAAGTCAAATCGGGAGCGACATTTGTATGGGGGCTATATCTAAATCTGAACCGATCTTACCCAAATTCGGCATAGGAGTTTCTAGTTGGATTATAAGAGGTTGTGGAAAATTTAAAGAAAATAGGGTAAAATATGTGGTTTCTGAAGCGGAAAAAGTCAAATCGGGAGCGACATTTGTATGGAGGCTATATCTAAATCTGAACCGATCTTACCCAAATTCTGCATAGGTGTTTCTAGTTGGATTATAAGAGGTTGTGGAAGTCAAATCGGGAGCGACATTTGTATGGAGGCTATATCTAAATCTAGTTGTAAGATGTTGTGCCAAATTTAAAGAAAATCGGGTACAAGATGTGAATTTTAGAGCGGAAAAAGTCAAATCGGGAGCGACATTTGTATGGGGGCTATATCTAAATCTGAACCGATCTTACCCACTTTTAGCATAGGTGTTTCTAGTTAGATTATAAGCTGTTAAGGAAAATTTGAAGAACATCGGGTACTATATGTGCTTTATAGGACGGAAAAAGTCAAATCGGGAGCGACATTTGTATGGGGGGGCTATATCTAAATCTGAACCGATTTCCTCCAAATTCAATACCGATGGTCCTTGGCCAGAAAAAATAACTTCTGCCAAGTTTCATAACAATCGGCCAACAATTGCGACCTGTAGAGTGCGAACAAGATTAGATGGCCACAGACGGACAGACAGACATCGTTAAATCGACTCAGGTGGTGATTCTAAGCCGATCGGTATATTTAAAGGTGGGTCTAGCTCGATTATTTCTTGGTGTTACAAACATTTGGGGCGAAACTAACTTATAATACCCTAGACCACGAAGTGTTGTAGGGTATAAAAATGTGAGAAAGCGTTAAGTTCGACCGGGCCGAAAAAGAAAAAAGTGACGTATACACCGAATTTTATTATTGTAGGTATATTTGTTTGGTTGGTACTTTTTACCCCCTTTGGTACCATTTTATTCCCCAAAAAAGTACTATTTTCTAAAATTGAACTGGGATATTATCCTGGCTTTTCTAAAATTCTTTTTGTTTTGTGATTTCAATCTCAGCCGTTTATTACTTTTTTATTATTACCATTATTACCCCTCTTTTCCCTTTTTGACCCTTAAAAGTACGAATTTCGAAATACCCCCTATTTTATAATTCCACGCAATTACAGGTAATTAAATTAAATCGAATTTCACCTTTTGTGCTGTTGTCCTTTGACTGCTACCATTTTCATCTCTTTTTGTCCTATTTCACCCCCTAAAAAATCCATTTAGCAAAAGTAACTTTTTGTACCATATTGGGATATAAGCAGACATTTTCCAAAATATTGTTTAAATACTCCAAATATAAGGGCAACTTTTAGTCCTTATTAGGAAAAAAATGCTCCCTCTTGGCCGATTTTGACCAGCTTCAATTTCCATCGACCTGCAACCATTAGACACACGCGTGAAAATTTTTAATTCGGAGTATACATTCCTCTGACTGCGTATACACGGAAAATACACAGATTTTTCGAAATTCGTACTTTTTGGGGTCAAAATGGAATAATTGAATTCGAAATTCGTACATTCAAGGGATACCAATAGTACAGAGGGATAAAAATAGCACTAACTAAACGACTACAGCTAGAATGATGAAATTCTATGTGGGTAGAAACGTCAAATAAAAAGATTTTAGATAGTCATACCCTTAAGGGGGTAAAAATGGTACACCAAATTGCCGCAGCTGGAATCATGGAATTCGGTGTATACATTCCTGTGACTGTATAGACACGCAAAATAAAAAGCTTTTTTCCAAATTCGTACTTTTTCTTTTACGGCAAAAATTAGTTGAATCATGGAGTTAGGTTATTTTGCACTATGTACGTCTGATAATGGATTTTCAAAATTATTAAAATTAAAATAGCATGGAAATACATACAACCAACTGTAGCACCCACTATCTACCAATATTTATGGTATTTAAGCTTTTTGAAAATATAAATGGATGAATAATTATTTTTTGAATTGACGTATTGGTAGCCTTGCCTTATAAGCGTGGTTTGAAATAATTAAAATATTATATTTATTTATAAAATTATTTTTTTTTTAATATTTGTATTTGTTTTGATTTGGCTATAGAAAAACAATTATATTTTCCTGTAATATTACTGCACTTCTACGAAAATCGACAGCCTCTGCGGAATGCAATCGATGGTGGAGGGTATGTAAAGTTCGGCCCGGCAGAACTTAATGTCGTTTTTACTTGTTTCTTAAAACTCGGAACACTTTTTGCAAACAAATGATGAATAGACCAGTGAGAATTTTGCTCAGTTTTCCCCAAGTTCTTTGAGCACGAACAACTCTTGTTAAGTTTCGTTCGATGAAATTCATCTAAAGTGATCACACAAGTTTTGTCGCTTCTCTCCGATTTTGGTGAAATTGTCCAAATATGTATTTTTCTATATTGTGAATAAAGCTGCAGTTCCCGATTTAAAAAAAAAACACATGTTTGTCATATGCGGAGATCCAAATATATATTTATTATTTATTAGCTTAAAACAAGATATTTTACTTATTTATATTAAATATTTTGAAGTAAGTACTAGGAACGCCATGGATCTGACATTATTTACTATTAATCTATATATACATAAAAGAGTTGCGTTACTGACTGACTGACTGACTTATCATTGACTAGCCCCCAGACCAAACGGCTGAAATTTTCAGGGTAGTTTCCAAATAAGACGTAGACGTCGACTAAGAAAGGGTTTTACGAAATTCGTACTTTTAGGGGGTAAAATGGGACAAAAAGGAATAAACATCGAACCTTCGTCCTGACTAAACGGCAGTAGCTAGAAACATGACATTTGGTGTGTTCCTTGCACTGACCATGCAGACGAGCTAAAAATAGGGATTTTTCGTTTTTTAAGGAGAAAAGGGATTTTTAAGGGAGGAAAGGGATAAAAATGGTACCAATTTAATTATTGCAGCTAGAATCGTGAAAATCGGTATCTACATTTCTCTGACAACGTAGACTTGAAATATAATTGGATTTTTCGAAATTTGTACTTATAAGGGGTGACCGGGCCAAAAAGGGATAAAAATGGTACCAACTAGAATCGTGAAATTTGGTATATAAATTCCTCTGACAGTATAGAAGCGAAGTGAAATTGGATTTTTCGAAATTTGTACTTTTAAGGGGCGAGCGGGACAAAAAGGGATACAAATGGTACCAACTAAAGCTAGAATCGCGAAATTTGGTGTGTAAATTCCTGTGACAACGTAGATTTGCAACATAAATGGATTTTTCGAAATGTTTACTTTTAAGGGATGAGCGGGACAAAAAGGTATAACAATGGTACCTTAAGTATTACAGCTGGAGTCGTGAAATTTGGTATGTGAATTCCTCTAACCATTTAGAAGCGCAGTAATATTGGATTTTTCGAAATTTGTACATATAAGGGGTGTGCGGGACAAAAATGGATAAAAATGGTATTGCAGGTATAGTTGTGAAAGTTGGTGTGTAGATTCCTATGATAGCATAGAAGCGCAATTCTAAATTTATTTTTCGAAATTTGTATGAAATTGGATGAGCGGGATAAAAATAGTACCAACTAAAGTGTTGCATAGTCGTGAAATTTGTTGTGTAAATTCCTCTGAAAACGTAGACTAGCAAACATAAATGGATTTTTCGAAATTTTTACTTTTAAGGGGTGAGCGGGAAAAAAATGGTACAAACTAAAGTATTCTAGCTAGAATCGTGAAATGTATCCACCAAGAGAAAATATGTAAGTAAATACTATCCAAAACAGAGACGAATAAAACTAATAACAAATAACTGGCTTTTTCGCGAGCGAAGCAGCGTGTACTGCTAGTAAAATATATTTTACAAAAATCTAAGCTATATATTAATTGTTTATTAAAAAAATAAGAAAATTTAGAAATATTTTATTTGCGAATGATAAAAGGAAAAATTTATTTGTATACTAGTATTCATAATAGACACTTTCATTTAAAACATTCTTCTATATTAATATTTTCTTTTATTTAATTTCAGGTATGTGAACATTCAATAGAACTTCCATGATTTTCGTAAGTTATACTGTATATTCGTTTGTTATGAGTACTACTAGTTTTTAATACCCGAGAATTATTTCGTTATCACTACCAATATCAAATCCAATAACTTTCGAATTATTTTTTTTTAAGTAAATTGTGTTATTAGTTATTCTTTTCGTTCAATTTTGTCAAAAGTATTCATTGAAACTAATCTGAGATTTGGTTATCGGTAAAACAATTGCCAACATAGGGTGTTTGGTTATCCTCTGATATTTGCACTGATGAAATATTATTGATTAATATATACTTTTCATGTCTCAAAAATGTATTCCCCCGAGCATAAAATAAAAAGGCAGTTAAGTTAAACCAGGTTGGCATTTTCATGCCATCCATCATAATCGATTTGTGTCCATCATAATTGACCACCAAAATAGTGACACTCTTAAAATGATTGCTTACCGTTCTGGATGCCATAAACATCGCAGCAGATTTTGATTTAAATTCTACTAGGAAAAAATCCAACTATGTTGAAAAACAGAACGACTGATTTGAAGAAGATTCATGTTAAATGCCGGCAGATTTGGATAATTGAAAAAATCTCAAAATAATTATCGTGTTTTATTTTCTTTACTTAAATTCTATTCATACCACCTACAATTAAAAAGTGCATTCAAATCTGGCCAACCAACATATTATTTATAATACTTAGAAAATTACTCAATTTAAATTAATTTGAAATTGTGTTTTTGGTAGCATAAGGTTTTACCATTTCGGCAATTAAAATGGGATTAGCAAGTAGAGGCAGCATTGTTATACCCTCCACCTCCAGGATGGGGGTATACTAACTTTGTCATTCCGTTTGTAACAACTTGAAATATCGACCTGAGACCCTATAAAGTATATATATATTCTTGATCGTCATAAAATTCTAAGACGATCTAGCCATGTCCGTCCGTCCGTCCGTCTGTCTGTTGAAAGCACGCTAGCATCTAAACGAAAGGAGCTAGAACGTTCAAATTTTCCATAAATGCGTCTTATAGTCGTAGATCGGTTGGGATTGAAATGGGGCGAAATAGGCCCAAAGGGAAAATTTTTTCCCTCACAAGGACTAAAAATACCCATAATAATCCCTAATATTTAAGCGTATTAAGCATGTTTTTTTGAATATGTCTGTTTATATTTGCTTGATATTTGGTATGCGAAATCCCCTTATAGCAAAAACGTGCACCATAAAGTGATTCTTATTTGTAGGGGGCGAAATGGGGCAAAAAAAGGGATAAAAATGGTACATATTAAACGACAACAGCTAGAAGCACGAAATTCGGTGTGTACATTCCTCTAATTGAGTAGATACATAATATACAAGTATTTTTTCCAAATTCGCATTTTAAGGGGTAAAATAGGAATAGAAGGATAAAAATGGTACCAACCAAAAGGCTGTACCTAGAATAATGAAATTCGGTGTATACACTCCTCTGATTGCATAGAAAAGTAAAATACACGGATTTTTCAAAATTCGTACTTTTTGGGGTTAAAATGAAAAAGGGGATAAAAATAGTACCAATCAAATGACCGCAGCTAGAGTCATGAAATGCGGATTATACATTCCTCTGACTGTGTAGACACGGAAATTAAACTGATTTTTCGAAATTCGTACTTTTTGGGGTCAAAATTGAAAAAGGGGATAAAAATAGTACCAACCAAATGACCGCAGCTAGAGTCATGAAATTCGGAGTATACATTCCTTTGACTACGTAGACATGAAAAATAAAAGTTTTTTCCAAATTCGTACTTTCAAGGGATACAATGGGTACGGAGGGATAAAAATGGTACCAACAAAACGGCTGTACCTAGAATAATGAAATTCGGTGTATACATTCCTCTGATTGCATAGGCAAGTAAAATACACGGATTTTGCAAAATTCGCACTGTTTGGGGTTAAAATGAAAAAGGGGATAAAAATAGTACCAATCAAACGACCGCAGCTAGAGTCATGAAATTCGGAGTATACATTCCTCTGACTGCGTAGACACGGAAAATAGACGAATTTTTCGAAATTCATACTTTTTGGGGTTAAAATGGAAAAAGGGGATACAAATAGTACCAACCAAATGACCGCAGCTAGAGTCATGCAATTCGTAGTATACATTCCTCTGACTGCGTAGACATGGAAAATAAACGGATTTTTCGAAATTTGTACTTTCAAGGGATACAATGGTACAGAGGGATAAAAATAGTACCAACTGAACGACTACAGCTAAAATGATGAAATTCTAATTGCGTAGAAACGTCAATGGGGTAAAAATGGTACCAACCAAATGGGCGCAGCTCGAATCATGGAATTCGGTGTATACATTCCTCTGACTGTATAGACACGTAAAATAAAAAGTTTTTTTCCAAATTCGTACTTTTTCTTTTACGGCAAAAATTGGTTGAATCATGAAGTTAGGTTATTTTGCACTATGTACGTCTGATACTGGATTTTCAAAATTTGTACTTTTGGAATTAAAATAGAATGGAAATACAACCAACTGTAGCACACACTATCTACCAATATTTATGGCATTTAAGCTTATTGAAAATATAAATATAAGAATATTTATTTTTTGATTTGAAATAAATAATGGTTTGAAATAATTAAAATATTATATTTAGTTATCATTTTTTTTTTTCAATATTTGTATTTGTTTTGTTTCGGCTATATTAAAAAATTTATATTTTCCTGTAATATTACAGCACTTCTACGAAAACCGACAACCTCTGTGGAATGCAATCCATGGTGGAGGGAATATAAAGTTCGGCCCGGCCGAACTTAACGCCTTTTTTACTTGTTTTTATACTGATTACTGAGTCAATGTTGGGAGATGTGAAAAATTCGTTCGATTCCGCCTTTTTGACTTTAAAAAATTAAATGAACAAAATTCTAGTACTTTTCATTGCCCTTGAAATTAGTTCATGCCTTGAGGATGATACTAATTACATTTTTCCTCAAATCAAAGAAATGTTTATTTTTAAATTGAGGAACTTTTCAAATATTTTGGTTTAAGCCTAATATAATTACTCCTGAAATGAAGTAAGTGTTCAATCAATATGAAGAAAAAATTTCAACAAAGTAAATACTTTCCACAGCAAAATAGGACAAAGGGGCATGGTACTGCCTACAGAAACAATAGTTTAAAGTATTTTGATCTTTATGAAGTAGGGAAATAGGGAAGATGAACCCGTGCAAATCTAGCTTTTTTACCCGGCGTAAAAAAACTAACTATTTTTAATAAAATTATCCAAAAATGTTAGGTGTTTATGGTGAGTCAAAACAAATGTGTATGTCCCAGACTCATCTTGACAATCTGCATTGATTTTTACCTTGGTTTAATTCGGGATTAGGGTTTGGGGTCCGGGAATTCCCGAATCATTTTTCCCGGGAATTCCCGGAAAAATTTGGACGGGAATTCCCGGGAAAAATTTTTCAAAATCCCGGGAATACGGGAAATATTAAAAAAAATATTTGTTTATTATGTTGATCGATAATTTAATGTTACTATATAAATTGGAATTTTTTATTTCAAGTTCATATATGTATTTACATTACTGACAATAATGAGTATTTGTTGAGTATTTGTTTATATTATATTACTACAAACAAAACTTTTTAAATTCGCTAAATAGTCATTTTATGCGAAACCCAGCTAGGAGAATAAAAACTTTTTGTGAGGCTATTTGCAGGATCTTTATTGTGAAATAAAAATATCATGTCGCCAATACTATGGCTTACATAATGTAAATTTGCTTGTTTTCCTAGAAGAATCGAGGTGAATATCTTCTTCAAGAACAATTTACTTTACATATGTAGCCAGAAAAAAATGGTCTAAAAATAGGAATACAATAAAAATTGTTCGACTAATTTTTATGAATTTATTAAATTAATATTAATTGTTTTATGTTTCTATTGTTTTTACAGTTTAGAATATTCCCCCTGATTCTATAAAATATTTTTGTCTCCAGACGAATGAATATTCTAAATTAAATGCGTTATAACATTCTCCGTCATATGAGTTATTTGTTTCCTTAATCGTTTTTTGATTTTGAATCTAGTGTAGGTTTCAGTCACTTCTACCTGCGATATAAATGTCCAATTCTGGCGATTAGTCTACAACTTTTCAAGTTTATAATGAGAAAATGTAATTTATAATCGGAATATGTAAGTTCACGATGAGAAATGTAAATTCATAACAGGAATTGTAAATTCATTATAGGAGCATGATAACACTAGTCAACAGTCAAAATGTACTCGGGATGCGATAATTTTTTCTGTGTAGATAACCTTGACATGAGCTCGAAAAACGCAATAAAAAATTTTTTTTTCGTTTGGTTTTTTTTTTATTATTTTTTTTTTAATTTTAAAATTTTTTTTTTGGTTAATTTGTTTCGTCCGGTATAACTCGGGAACCACTAGCCCGATTTAATTGAATTAAATTTTAAAAAATTTAAAATTACAATTCCCTTAATCTGTTCATATATTGTTTTCCTATACAAGCAACAGTTTCCAAGTTAAAAATGAATATATAAAGGAAAAAACTTATTTTTTGCCTAAAGATTTAAATTTTTTTTTTTTTAAATCCATAAAAAATCCAAAATGAAAAAAAATGTCAAATCTTATTACTTTTACGTAAAGTCACATAACCTATGAGCAAAATGAGACAAAGATCATGAAAATCGATGCACGCGTTTCGCTTTTATACGCAATTGAGTAAAGGTATGAATTTCAAAAATTTAAAAAAATTTTTTTTTGGTTAATTTGTTTCGTCCGGCATAACTCGGGAACCACTAGCCCGATTTAATTGAATTAAATTTTAAAAAATTTAAAATTACAATTCCCTTAATCTGTTCATATATTGTTTTCCTATACAAGCAACAGTTTCCAAGTTAAAAATGAATATATAAAGGAAAAAACTTATTTTTTGCCTAAAGATTTAAATTTTTTTTTTTTTAAATCCATAAAAAATCCAAAATGAAAAAAAATGTCAAATCTTATTACATTTACGTAAAGTCACATAACCTATGAGCAAAATGAGACAAAGATCATGAAAATCGATGCACGCGTTTCGCTTTTATTCGCAATTGAGTAAAGGTATGAATTTCAAAAATTTGCTCGACATATGCACAACTTTGTCTATGGTAAGGTTTTTTCTTTTTATTACAAAAAAAATTAAAATTTGTTGGGTGACAAAAATATATGACTTTAAATTAAAAAACAATTCGATATATGTACAAGAAATTATCCTAAGGATATCAACATTAATTAATTATAAAAAAGTTTAAAAAAAAAATATCTAAACACAAAAATAAAAACCTTCAAATTAAAAATAATTATGTGCTTTTGTCTTTCTTTTATATTGTTGTGGGTCTGTTTCTCTTATCAGGAACCAGATATAGTCCCCCATCATAGCTTCGTTCCAAAATCCTTGGTATCGGTGCTCAATTTCTTTCATTTGCTGATGAAAACGCTCACCATGCTCGTCACTCACATAGCCCAGGTTGTCCGGAAAGAAGTGCGAGTGTAGAAAATGTTTCTTAAGCGACATATTTGCTCTAATTTTTTTATAATTTTGGAGTAGTTGTTCGACGATCTCTCTGTAATTTGAGCTTTTGTTGTTTCCAAGAAATCCGGAAACAATTTGCCGAAATGAGTTCCAAGCTGCAGCTTCATTTGGTGATAAAATGTGCTCAAACTGTTGGTCTTGCAACTGTTGACCGTCGAAAACGCCTTCCTTAATCTTTGCCGATGAAAGGTGAGGAAAAATGGTTTTTAAATAGGCGAACGCTTCGCCATCTTTGTTGATAGCTTTCACGAAGTTTTTATGAGTCCGAGCTTTATGTGAAGAGGTGGGAGAAAAACATTTTCCTTTTTTATGAGTGGTGTATATTTCACGTTGTCGCTGCCGGGGATGAAGTTAACTCTTTCTGTCCAACTCCTCCTGGTGTAATGATGTTGACGATCGCGGCTGTCCCAAAGGCAGAGAAAACAACAGTACTTTGTGAATCCACCTTGTAATCCACAAAGGATACCGATAACCTTAAGGTCGGCACAAACTTTCCAATCGTGCCTCTCATAGTTAAGGCACTTTAGTAGATTGTCCATGACTTCGTATGTTTCCTTGGTGTCAACGGCATGAGCAATTGGAATCGAAGGTTTCTCGTTGCCGTTGTGCAGTAAAATTGCTTTAAGGCTCTGCTTGTTGCTGTCGATGAAAAGACGCCACTCTCCTGGATCGTAAGAGTACCCGAGTTCACCAAATAATCCGGGAATGTCCTTACAAAAACAGATGTTGTCTTTTTTTGTGTAGTACCTTGCGTATGGTTCATGACGCTTCCTGTAGATTGTTGTCACCACACCAGGAGCCAAGAAACCGAACTGTTGCATGCGCGATGCATGCAACTCTGCATCTTCCTTGGAGAGTTTCAATTCTCTAACCCAATCGTTCAGTTCTGCTTGGGAACATAAGCGTTGACCTCCATGCAATGTATATGTTGACTCGCATTCTGATGTGGTTTCTACTGTCTCCGGATCTGATGTTGGATGTATCGCCTCATTATTAGATGCCCATCTTGAAACGGACGGTTGCGGGTCCACTGGTTCTTCGGAAAATGGCACTGGAAAATTCACTGTTGAAACAGCAGCGTAAGTCCATCGTATATTTTTTCCCACGCCTGTTTTTTTGCTAAGACAGAAGTAGCAATCTGTTACATGGCAAAGCGGAGCTCTCCAAAGCATTGGCATGATGATTCTCGGCTGTCGTCTGAAAGAATTTCAATAATAAGTTATATATGTTCTTGAATTTCGTAATCTACACTTACCTTGAGTCAGCTAGCTGTACGTAGCACCTTGGACATAGAGCACTTGGTGTCCACCGCTCATCTATGTTTGAGACCTTTAAATTGAAGCTCTCTTAAAAATGAATCTCTCAATTTAGGTGAAAAACAACGCTTGTTTTTTTTTCAGAAACGTATTCTCCGCACATGTAACAAAAATTACTTGGATTGGTATTGCATTCAAATCCTCGCGAACGTTTGCTCATTTTAACTATCGCGTTCGTCGACACTTGTTGAATGAGTAAAATCGATCAATGAAGACCTATTTATACTGTGTATTGTTTAGTATTTTACTGACAGGTACTTATAAATGGATGTATATTTTTTTACGGTGGCTACATACCTGTTTCACCATGTGTGAGTCTTAAATTTTCCGAATAATGACCACCCTTAAATGTGGGTTGCATTTCTGTAAAAAAATCATACAGGTAGCCAACGGAAAACCCAAATAATTAAAAAAGTCCCCTTTCCTTTTTTCCTTTTAATTGTTCACGCACATTTATTAGCGTTTATTACTTTGCTTACGCAATCATAAAAATTAAATAACCCTTTGTTTATTCCGTTTTGTTAATTCTGAGAATCAAAAAAAAAGAAAAAACCTTACCATAGACAAAGTTGTGCATATGTCGAGCAAATTTTTGAAATTCATACCTTTACTCAATTGCGAATAAAAGCGAAACGCGTGCATCGATTTTCATGATCTTTGTCTCATTTTGCTCATAGGTTATGTGACTTTACGTAAAAGTAATAAGATTTGACTTTTTTTTTCATTTTGGATTTTTTATGGATTTAAAAAAAAAAAAATTAAATCTTTAGGCAAAAAATAAGTTTTTTCCTTTATATATTCATTTTTAACTTGGAAACTGTTGCTTGTATAGGAAAACAATATATGAACAGATTAAGGGAATTGTAATTTTAAATTTTTTAAAATTTAATTCAATTAAATCGGGCTAGTGGTTCCCGAGTTATGCCGGACGAAACAAATTAACCAAAAAAAAATTTTTAAAATTAAAAAAAAAAATAATAAAAAAAAAACCAAACGAAAAAAAAATTTTTATTGCGTTTTTCGAGCTCATGTCAAGGTTATCTACACAGAAAAAATTATCGCATCCGGAGTACATGACATTTTTTTCAATTTGTTGAGTAGTGTAATTCATAATCAGCACTGTAAATTCGTAATGTGAAATGTAAATTCATATTGAGAAATATAAATTCATAATAAGAACATACAAATTGATAATGAGATATATAAATACAAAATAAGAAAATCCAAATTGATAATGGGAAAATATACATGTCGATTAAGCACGCCGACGGATTTGCTGCGGATCGGATTGACTCGATCCGCACTCGACTCACTTTGTGAGGAAAATTGTATTATGTAATCCGTCGGATGACTGCATTACCAACATAAAGTCAATATTACATTACAGCTGTCAAATTGACATTTATAAGCAAATGACAAACAAAAGTAACCAATAAAGTGATCTGACATATTCTTAGATTTAAAATTAAACAAAATAATTGAAATTCTAACATTTTATAATGTATTCATCAATTGGTTTTTTTATAAATTTGGAAGAAAAAAGTGGCAATACAAAAAAAAAACAAATCATTTAACATTTACATTTAATTTTTTCTCATCTTACCTCTTAGCTTCCATTAGAAATTAAAACAAATAAAAAACAACCAAAAAGTACTTTATCCGCATCAAATCAGCGATGATTTTCTGTCGGATATTTTTGTATGTGAAGTGAGTCGCATGAGGAATACATAATACGAATTTTTCCGCAACGGCATTACCATCGGCTTATATAATACAAAAATACTCAACTGCGGAAAAAATCCGATCCGCAGCCATCCGTCGGCGTGCATAATCGACATGATAAATTCTTATTTAGGAATATATATTCATAAAATATAAATTCATAATCAGGAACTCTAAAAGTTATAATCGAAGCTATGTATGTACGTTTTTCTATGGATATTTTCGTAGAAACACATATTTTATCAATGTTCTCATTTTAAATTTACATTTTCTCAATATGATTTTATATTTTCTCGTTTTGAATTCATATTTTATGAATATGAAAACGTATTTTCTGATTTCAAACTTGTATATTTCATTATGAATTGGTATGTTCCTATTATGAATTAATTGTTCTCAATGAATTATGATTTATATATTATATATTATGAATTAACATGTTCCTATTATAAATTTACATTACCCATTATGAATCTATATGTCCCTAATATGAATTTACATTTCTCAATATAAATTTGTATGATCCGAATATAATCTTAAAAAGGTGTTGAGTAAAATATTTGTAAAATGAAAAATAATTTGTAAAATATTTTGACAAAAACATTCATGTTTAATTTGTAATATGACAGTATTGAAAAAACACACCAGTTATTAAATGTTGATATTTTAAACCATGTTGAACATACCTTTTTTTTGCACGATCTTTTTAGACGACTTAAGTCATATGGAACGTTATGATTTGTTTTTGTCGTATTCCATATTTCATTACAGAGATTCAGAGATGCTAAAGAAGTGTCTGTTCATTGCGTATAGTGACGTATACGTTATGTGTGTTGAAATTAATATTACTCATTCGCAAGCGACTGTTGTATTTTTGCCTTTCCCCATTTTCTTTAAGCAGCATTTTAATGCTAATTATACGTGGAGGGATGGGGCTATACTAACTTTGTCATTCCCTTTGTAACACCTTGAAATATCGACCTGAGACCCTATAAAGTTATATATTCTTAATCGTCATAATATTGTAAGACGATCTAGCAATGTCCGTCCGTCCGTTTGTCCGTCTGTTGAAAGCACGCTAGCATCTAAACGAAAGGATTTAGTACGTCCAAATTTTCCATATATACGTCTTATAGTCGTAGATCGGTTGGTATTGAAACTGGGTGAAATCGGCCCAAAGGGAAACATTTTTCCCTCACAAGGACTGAAAAAACCCATAATAACCCCTAATATTTTAAAGTATTTAAAAATATTTTTTCAATATGGGTGCTTGTACTTACTTGTTATTGGGTATGCGCATTCCCCCGTGCACCATAAAACCATTTTTATTTGTAGGGGGTGAAATGGGGCAAAGGGGATAAAAATTGTCCTTATCAAACGACAAAAGCTAGAATAATGAAATTCGGTGTATACATTCCACTGATTGCGTAGACACGTAAAATAGAAGGATTTTTCGAAATTCGTACTTTTTGGGGTTTAAATGGAAAAAAGGGATAAAAATAGTACCAACCAAATGACCGCAGCTAGAGTCATGTAATTCGGAGTATTCATTACTCTGACTGCATAGACACGAAAAATAAAAGTTTTTTCTCCAAATTCGCACTTTCAAGGGATACAATGGGTACAGAGGGATAAAAATAGTACCAATTAAACCGCTACAGCTAGAATGATGAAATTACCTATAATTGCGTAGACACGTAAAATAAAGAAATTTAGGATAGTCGTACTCTTGAGGGTGTAAAATTGGAAAAAGCGGATACAAATGGTACCAACCAAATGGCCAGCAGCTAGAATCATGGAATTCGGTGTAGACATTCCTCTGACTGCATGGACATGCAAAATAAAACGATTTTTCCAAATTCGTACTTTTACTGCAAAAATTTGCTGAATAATGAAGTTAAGTTATTTTGCAATCTGTACGTGAGATAATGGATTTTCAAAATTTGTACTTTTGGAATTAAAATAGAATGGAAATACAAACAACTGTGGCACCCACTACCTACCAATATTTATGGTATTTAAACTTTTTTGAAAATATAAATACAAGAATATTTATTTTTTGAATTGATTTGAAGTATTATTTCGATATATAGTGTAAACGTATTGGTAGCCTTGTCTTATAAGAGTGGCTTGAAATAATAAAAATATTTTATTTATATATATATATAATCTTATGGTTAAAGAGTTATCCAGGCTAAGTCGAAAAATGTTAAAACATAAAAAATGCGGTGGTTATGACCAATTCAACAGTGGTGACGATTACGATTTTTTTCCGTTAATCTGTGCTCATTCATATGACTCTAACTCCATAAATACTGGGCATAGTTTAATATACTAGAACGTTGTACCCGGCGTTGCACGGGTTTCTTCTTCCTTGTGTATGCCCTCAATTTTTGTTTTGCATATTTTTACTTCTGTACATTAGTTTAAATTATTATTTATTTATTTAAATTCATAAGTTAAATTTTTAATATATAAATAGTATGTTGTACCAGGTGTTGCACGGATTTTCCTTGTGATTTTTTACCTCAAACCAGCTAAATTTTTATTTAAACTGAGAAAAATTTTATTTGATAAAAATAAGTTCAATTGAAATAAAGCTAAGAAAATGTTCCTCACTTATTCAACTTAATAATTTGGCTTCAGAGTATGTAAAACTCGCATAAACAATGGCAACAATATATACTTCTCATTCGTTTGAGTTGTGGTATTACCCTACATGCAATCATACAAAGATTATGTGTTGTGATTTCCCCAGTTTTAATATAATGGTTCTCCATTATATTGAATTTAGATATGTTCGATTTCACATAGCTTTAGAGATATCTTTATATACATATACATACGTATATAAATATTATCATTTTGTTTCTTCTTTCAAGCACATTCTGTCAGTTCTGATGTGGCGGGGTGTGGAAACAAAATGACACAGTTTTATAAAAACCCAGAATTTGTCTACCGGCATAAATCTTCTTTTTGGGGGTAAATTCAAGCGAATAATCTAAAGGGTTAATTTACATTTTGCAAATGTAAGCATTTCTCACTTCCAGTGCAACGATACTTAATGGCTCTCATGGCATCTTCCAAGGACGGCGAGGCGCTGATAGAGGAGGGCCGTGAGAGCCTGTATAAATATCAGCAATAATTCGGCGGCGTAATACACTTTATTATGTCGTGTCTTCCACGTAACTTTTAAATGGCGGTTTTTAATCTGATAAATTTATATAGCTTTCTGTCATATTACGCGTATACGAGTATGTATGTGTGTATGTGCATGCGAGTATTAAACCCCTTAAATGTGCTTATAAATTATAAACACTTAATTTTACGCTTCAGTGATCTGAAGCTCACTCTGGTGCCAGCTGAAATATGTACGTAAGAGAGTGTGTGTGTTGTGTTATGGTTGATATGTGAAGTTAACGATAAACAGTCGCACACACATATACGTACACATATACTTACACATAGTATATCGCATATCGTTCATTACAATTCATAAGCCAAAATATAAATTTCATCAGGCGTATCATTATGGGCTGGAGTCAGTGGAACCATCAGTGAGTGTAGTCATTAGCGAAAGTCTACCCGATACACTTTGGATGTTGAAACCCTCTAGGGATGTTGAAACCGAAAACGGATCAAAGTGAGTATTTTCTTCTTCACAATTGGTGGATTTTTATCTGCAGATCGGTTGGGATTGCAAATGAGCGAAAGTGATCTACAGGGAAAAAAATTTCCTCACAAGGACTAAAAATACCCCTAATATTTCGAGTATTTAAGCATGTTTTTGTAAATATCTCGGCTTATATTTGCTTGATATCTGCTATTCAGTATTCCCCTTATAAAAAACGTGCACCATAAAGTGATTCTTATTTCTAGGGAGTGAAATGGGACAAAAAGGGATAAAAATGGTACCTATCAAAATACAGCTAGAAACACGAAATTCTGTGTGTACATTCCTCTAATTGAGTAGACACATAATATAAAAGTATTTTCCCAAATTCGTACTTTTAAGGGGTAAAATGGGAATAGAGGGATACAAATTGTACCAACCAAACGGCTACACCTAGAATAATGCAATTGGGTGTATACATTCCTCTGATTGCGTAGACACGTAAAATAAACGGATTTTTCGAAATTCGTACTTTTTATAGTTCAATTAGAAACACCTGTTGTAAAAATGTGTTAGATCGGTTCAGATTTATATATAGCTCCCATACAAATTTCGTTCCCAATTTGAATTTTTCCGCTCTAAAATCCAAATATTTTAACAGATTTTCTTCAAAATTCGTAAAACACCTTATATTTTAACTGGAAACACCTGTGGTAAAAATGTGTTAGATCGGTTCAGATTTATATATAGCTCCCATACAAATTTCGCTTCCAATTTGAATTTTTCCGCTCCAGAATCCACATATTTGAACAGATTTTCTTCAAAATTGGCAAAACATCTTATATTTAAACTAGGAACACCTATGGTGAAAATGGGTCACATCGGTTCAGATTTACATATAGCTCTCATACAAATTTCGTTCCCCAAGAAACCGCGTAATTTAGTTAGTCACTTCATTCCATGTTTGGATATAGCCCCGATACAAATGTTATTCTCGATTTGACAAATTGGACCAGGTCATATTAGCCTGTGATTAGGAAACATACAAAAAATGTTCCCTTTCCACTATATAGTGAAGTGTATCATATAGTCGGCCCGCACGACTTTAGCCTTTCCTTACTTGTTTTTACAGTAAAAATTGGTAGCATCATGAAGTTAGGTTATCTTGCACCGTGTACGCGAGAGATAATGGATTATCAGAACATATTGGTAGTCTTGCCTTATAAGTGTGGTTTAAGAAGTGCATTTGTTTGCAATACCCAAAAGGATATGAGTTAGACCCATCGTTTCCCAGCAAAAAGAGAAAAGTGTTGCAAAAGAATTACTTTTTCACTAGTTTCCATTTCTGTTTTGAAAATCCGCCGCTGCCGGGGGTAGAACAGCGGACCTTCTGATTGCTAATACGGCACTCTTACCATCTCAGCTATCCTCTGTTGTGAGTGCTGAATAACTAACACACAACTCCTGGCACAACTCCTTATAATCCAAATAGAAATAGCTGTGCGGACAGCGAGTAAGATCGGCTCAAATTTAGAGATAGCCCCCATACAAATGTCGCTCTCGATTTGACGTTTTCCGCTCTAGAAACCGAATAATTTTCACGATTTTCTTCAAATTTGGCACAACACCTTATAATCCGACTATGAATACCTGTGGTGACATCGAGTGATACCGGATCAGATTTAGATACAGCCCCCATACAAATGTTGCTCCCGATTTGTCTTTTTCCAATTTAGAAACCACATATTATACCATAAGCCAACTTAAATAACACCTGTGACTACACCGAGTAGATCGGTTCAGATTTAGATATAGCCCCCATACAAATGTTGCTGCCGATTTGATTTTTTCCGCTCTAGAAACCACACATTGTACCCGATTTTCTTTAAATTTGGCACAACATTTTATAATCCAACAAGAAACAGCAACAATGAATGAATGGGTTAGATCGGTTCAGATTTACATATAGCTACCATATAAGTTTCGCTCCGGATTTGACTATACCTCAAATATATAGTACCCACACAAAAATCATACCCACAGATATCACTTTTTTCTCCAATTGCATTGTAATGTGGTAGAAAGTGGAGGGTATCAGATAGTCGGACCCGCCCGACTTTAGCCTTTCTTTATTTGTTTTATTTGTTTTGTTTTTGTTATATTACATTTTCCTGTATAGGTAATGAACTTCTACGAAAATGCATAGTGGAGGGTATATAAAGTTCGGCCCGGCCGTTCTTACTTGTTTTTTTATTCAAAAGTATGTCAAACCCTACAGTTGAGCTCCAATTAATTGGATCCATCTTCTACAGATGAAAATTGAAATTCATTCAAATCAAATCAACCAGTATGAAATTCCAGATATGTTTCTAAATAACTAACAAAATGGTCTTGAGCCAGGACAATATCCAGTTCAAATCAAATATTGATTGCAGACCAAAAAAAATGCAAATGAAAAAACTAAAACAAATGAGTGTTGGCACGGCAGAAGTATTGCTGGGTAACTATACCTGCGTATACACATACTTACATATGCAACTCAATGAGATGCTTGTAAGATGATGCATGTGTACTTTATTACTTGGTGCGATTTTTTAAACGCAAATTCGGCAAGTGAGTTGTGCTTCTCGTTCGTTTGTGAGAATCATCTCCTTATAGAGGCCGGGTTTGATGTTGAAAAGTCGCTGCGAAGCCACTTGAAAAGACTTTTGACATGGTCGAAATCATGATCGTGGTAGTCTGCAACCAAGTAATAAATGTCACCATGCCATTTGTAAATAAATTTGCATTCTATTAAATATAGATGCAAAATGGTCTTGAGCCAGGACAATATCCCATTTCAAATCAAATATTGATTACAGACCTAAAAAAAATCAAACGAAAAAACTAAAATAACTTTTCATTTATAATAAGAATAACGATATACCAGTTCTTCCTAAAAAAAATACTTAACATTTTTTTGGGTTTTCCAACAACAATCGCAAACCGGTTCTCCAAAATAACTTTGAGTTTCACCATCACCCCCAGCTCAACCATCCATCCCCAACCCACCACTCTTCACGGCATATAAATTTGTTGATACAAAAAAGAAATGCTTAAGGATGCATGGTATTTTTTTATTCGTTCATCTATGCGTGGTGTTGAGTGTTCCGCTCGTATATCATTAATGTTTAACTTATGAGCAGCCGCACTCACCGGCCTCCCCTACTCCATCCACTTTCCACTACACAACCCGGAGCATAGTTGCTCCAAGCATGGCTGAGCATGAGTGGGTGCGCGCCGCTTTGAACCGTCATCATCATCAGCATCATCGTCTATGAAATGATTTTAAAACAAACGAAATGAATCATTTGTGCGATACAACCAAAAATTAACTGCCGCCATAAAGCATCGTATTAGGAGCACCTTTTTTCCTTTCACTAAATTAACTGAAGCACGCACAGCATCCGGGATGAAAAAAGAGGAAACACGTTTTTCCACTGACTTCAGCTGTCAGAGTCACAGCACGGCAGACAGTGGCACACTTTGTTTCCAACTGAATGTGGAGGCAGTAAGTGCAAAGCTCTTAATTAGTTTTTTTCTTCCTCATCCTGAAATGACCCGAAGCTCATCGTAGAGCAAAGACCGCTTGGACATGCGGAAATCGCATTTCGTGAGTGTTGATGACAGTTATTCATATACATTTTTAGCTTTCTTATGGCTTTGTATGATTTCAAATTTGAATTTCTACTGGAAATGGCTGACTGTTGGCCAGCGAAATGTAGTTCTGATTTAGCCGGCAGCACAGAGTTGGCTACTTTTAAATTAATGAAAAAACCGCTTTGATCTAATGTTCATTGAATTAAGATTCGTTCTTTAATTGTTTTTAAGGTGCCCTATTTCGGGTGGCTTAACCATTGGATACCCCTATCAAATGGAGATGATGCTGTTTGTAAAAAAATCTTGAAACATAAGTCAAATCATGGGTAAATGTTGGTTGTTCGAACCTTAAAAATGTGAACCTTTTTAATCAAGTTCTAAAAATCCCTTCTAGAAAATAAATGTAATTCCAACAATTTTCCATTCCTTCATCTCTCGTGGATCATAGCTCTGGTCAGCTGCCATGTCACTGAAATTAACAGGAATTAAAACAGTCCCTCCTGTAAAGTTCTTGTAACTTCGGACTACTATCCAATACAAGGAAGTACATTTGATGCTGTCAGTACTGGTGGCAACACCTCCCACTTCCCTACTCGTATTTCGCGAACCCGAGTCAGTTTGCAACAAAAGAACATAAAACGTCAGCCAGCAGTTTTGCACTGCACACTCACCTGAATGCCATGTCGAATTAATTAAACGCTTGAGCGCTGTGCTCGTTAGTTTTACGCTTTAGTATGGTAATGATGCTTTCGCAAATTCATCCATACACACATACAAATATGTATATGAACATTAGAGTGTCGGGTGCAAGAAAACTACAGAGGTTAATTTTGACTTTCATTTATTTTGAAATGATTCTCAAACAGACTATCGTTCGTGTAGCGGATAGTCTTTCAATTATTCTCGCTTTGATGCCAATAAATTTGCAACCAACTGTTGAGTTTGAATGAAATCGTTTCAGATTCCACTTCACTCCTCTCTCGAAGCTCAAGACTCTCAAAATGTTTTGTTCAGATTTGCCGCATTTTGTAAGACACTTTTGTAAGACATATATATATATATATATATATATATATATATATATATATATATATATATTAATCTGACCCATTTTTACCAGAACTGTTTTTAGTTGAAATATAAGTTGAAGAAAATCTGTCAAAGTTTGTGGTTTCTAGAGCGGAAAGAGTCAAATCGGAAGAGACATTTGTATGGGAGCTATATATAAATCTGGACCGATCTATCCTAATTTTACCACAGCTTTTTTAGTTGAAATATAAGCTGTTTTGCCAAATTTGAAAAAAATCTGTCAAATTGTGTGGTTTCTAGAGCGGAAAGAGTCAAATCGGACGAGACATTTG
>OX377618.1:188372607-188533519 GCA_947397865.1 Polietes domitor | reverse complement strand
TACAAATTTCGATCATCCTCGGCCTGGTCATTGCACGGAACACACCGAATTTCATGTTTCTCGATACTGCCGTTTAGTCAGGACGAAGGTTCCATGTTTTTCCCTCTTTGTCCCATGTCCAGCGTTTCTGGAATTACAATGTATTAGGTTGGGGTAAATTATTTTTCAAAAATTGCTGTCAACCCTACACATCAAGATTTTTATAGCTAACATTACATTACGAAATGGTTTATCTGCTATTAGTTAATGCTTCTATTGCCAAATAAAAATTCAGTAATAATAAATATGTGACGGAAGGTTTTCATCCTTGGAACACTGGTTGCTGAAGGTGGGTGAACACTGTTCTCTTAACAAATCTAACATTACGCAACCTTTGACAAAAATCTTTTCTATGATGTATCATTTCTTTCTTTTCATCATTGATGCCATAAAATATTCTACAAATCAAACAAACACATCCTTCGCTTGTCCTTACCACTTAGTTGTTAGCCGTGAAGGACGACACACCGATTACCGGCTATCCTGTGACCAGAGCCATTACATTCATCATCGGTAGGGCAACATCATCAACATCAACATCGTAAAAAACTGGTCAAATGTGAGAAAAGTTAATAGAAAAATGTTTTGATGTGTTTCCTACGTATGTATGCATATGTTTGAATGTCCGTTTGTCCGCAGTAGTAGTAGTACATCTTGGGCTTAGTGACTTTCCGTGTCCCCGTGTCCATGTTTCATGTTGTTTTGCAAAAATATTTTGATTTTCCTTTATTTTTCTTCATTCTCATAAAGTAAATATGATGAATTGACAGTTTTAGGCCATTTTGTTTGCTTTCTTTCCGCTTCTTCTTGTACTTCGTCGCTGTCGTTATCGTTGTCGCTGCCGAACAGATACAAGACAAGCAACTGCTGCAAATATTGTTCATAAACGTCTGCTAGCAATTTCCCTTATTATTGCTGTGATGTGGTGTTCAAGCAAAATGGCCTTCGTGGCGGGCTGGCTGATGGAGCAGGAAATCGTGGTCGCAGACAGTAGCTCGAAAGTGATAAAAGTAGGCTCGAGAATGGAAACAAAATCGCCGGAGCCAAAGTCATGCTGAAGAAAAGCCGCAATGTTGCCGCCACTGCAAATGAAAAGAAATATGAAGCAATTAATACCTAGTGAAATGAGTTCAAAACTTCTGATGCAAAATTAAGATAACTAAAGAAAATTGGTTGTTAAATAGGCAAAGGTCGAATCCTAACTAAAGTGAGATCATTGGTTTACTGTTGTCCGTCAGATGCCAGTGGCGAATATCAGAAATTGATAGAAATTCAAAAAAAAATTTCAGAGATTGTTCATATCAAGTAGGGAAAAGCTACAGTAGGCCGACTATATGATATCATCCTCTATGTACGCCACTACAATTCTATTCGGATTTTGACATGGATCGATGAGGCCCACTTTCACAGTGTGTGTTTCCAGGTGAAATATAATACGTTCTGATCAAAATCCATTAAAATATGTGTTTTAAATCGATCAAATCGGAAGAGATATTTGTATGGAATTTATATATAAATCTGAACCGATTTGACCCATTTTTACCAGAGATATTTTCAGTTTAAATATAAGGAGTTACACCAATTTTTAAGCAAATCGGTTAACTTATGTGGCTTCTAAAGCGGAAAAAGTCAAAACGGGAGTGACTTTGGTGGGGGGCTATATCTAAATCTGAACCGATTTCACCCATTTTCAACAGAAATGTTTCCAGTTTAAATATAAGGGTTAGTACCAAATTTTAACAAAATCGGTTAACTTATGCGGTTTCTAGAGTGAATAAAGTCAAATCGGTAGCGAACTTTGTGTGGTCGATATATCTAAATCTGAACCGATTTGACCCGTTTTTACCAAAGATATTGTTAGCTCAAAAATAAGGTATTATGATAAATTTGCATAAAATTGGTTGAATTATGTGGTTTCTAGAGCGGAAAAAGTCAATTCGGGTGCAACATTTGTATGGTGGCTATATCTAAATCTGAACCGATTTGACCCGCTGTCACCAGCGATGTTTCTAGTTAAAATATAAGGTATTATGGCAAATTTGAACAAAATCGATTAACTTATGTGGTTTTTAGAGCAGAAAAAATCAAATAGGGAAGGATATTTGTATGGTGGCTATATCTAAGTCTGAACCGATTTGATAAATTTTCAGCAGAGATGTTTCTAGTTGAAATTAAAGATATTGAGCCAATTTTGAACCAAATCTGTTAATAAATGTCGTTTCTAAAGCGGAGAAAATCAAATCGGGAGCGACATGTGTATGTGAAATATATATAAATCTGAACCGACTTGACCCGTTTTCTCCAGAGATGTTTCTAGTTTAAATAAAAAGCTTTGCGGCTGCGACATTTGTATGGAGGCTATATCCAAATCTGAACCGATTTTACCCATTTTTCACCAGAGATGTTTCTAGTTGAAATATAATGTATTGTGTCAAATTTGACATTTGTATGTAGGTTATATCTAAATATGAACCGATTTGACCCAATATCACCACAAATATTTCTAGTTGAAATATAAGGTTGTGTGCCAAATTTGGACAAAATCAGTTAACTTATGTGGTTTCTAGAGCGGAAAAAGTCAAATCGGCTGCGACATTTGTATGGAGGCTATATCGAAATCTGAACCGATGTGACCAATTTTCACCAGATATATTTCTAGTTAAAATATAAGGTATTTTGTCAAGTTTTACATTTGTATGTAGGTTATATCTAAATCTGAACCGATTGCTTCAAATAAAAAGCGTCCTTCCGGTCGGACAATAATTGCGACCTATACTTTGATCACAAGTAGACGGACGAATGTGTTTAATAAAAAAATGGCTCTATATAGCCTCCTTTTGGGTGGACAAAGACCCTAGTGGAGGATATAGCAAAGTCGTACTTTTCAAGTCAAGAAAACCCGATTCTTCTTGGCATCACATCTTGGAAGAACTTTCAAAAATCCGCGATCAGTTGAAGTAACATGCGCACTGAGTTTGTTTGGAACCACTGTCTGTCCGTCCGTCCGATGGCTTACTGCGGCTGCCTCTTTCGGCCAGTTAAATATTTATGCTTTTAACTAGAATAACACATACACTCACACACACAGACACCGAAAGAGAAATATAGACAGGAGGACCAAGAGAAGGCATAATAATGAAATTTTAATTTTTATTATTATTTTTTGCAACATTTGGCTTTCAAATATAATTTCCAGTCTCGGCGTATTCGTTTTTTGGTTATTTGAGTTGTTATTCTTCTGCTTCTTCTGTTAGGAATAGACTACCTACTTATTCCACCAGGCTAATTTGCATTAATGTTGCCTGACTTTTCTAATGAGTCAACCTCAAGGACATGCTTTTACGAGCCTTTGTTGTTGTTGTGGCATGCCTTCCTTTGCATTTTCTGCCAGTCATGGATTTTTGTGGCAAGAATATTAGAAAAGTTCACTAGGCTTCCTTTTTTAATGATTTTTTTCGGGGGTGGGCAGGGGAGAAGTTGTTTTCAGCCAGTGAATTGCTAACAAAACTGTTCAATAGTCGGGCAAATTGTTTTCACACTGAAATCCATTAAATCCCATCGTCGTCGTTTGCAAATAATTGAGGCAAGTGAGCGGAGAGCGGTTTGAACTCTTCCCTGCTCAAGGATTGGCTTTCGCCGTCATTAGTTTCATGTGATACTTGCCACACGCATCTCCGCACTCCACCCAGCATCTGCGAGGGTATCAAGAGCTCGTAACTCATTTAATTAATCTTCATCTGTGATATGATTGTGTGGGGGGGCAGGGAAGGAGGCGAAGAGATGCTCATTCATTTCGTAATGTGTACTTTGTTGCCACTAATCTGAGCTGCTTAAGAGAGATTAAAACGAAATGAATTAAACACAAGAAAACCCCCCCCCCCCAAAAAAAACAATTGTGGCAAGTCACGGAAACCTGAAGAAGAAACTTTCAGCCAAGACTTCCTACACATTTCTCAGTTTGGTTCTTTGGGCTATGGAAATCTATGTAAAATGTATCCTTAGTGTAATCGCAACTGCCGAATCGATTGGAATAAATTAATTGTGAAGTTTGTCTAAATTGATTTTGGATTTCAACTTTTTGCATTCTTTTATGTAAAATCTAAGTTATTTAACGCTATTTCCGGTGCATTAATATAAATGAGTAATTTTTTACTCAAAATTTAAAGCACTTTAAAAATAATTAAAATAATTAAAAATTTGATTTGAACTGTGATATTGTCCTGGCTCAAGACCATTTTGCTTCTATATTTAATAGAATGCAAATTTATTTACAAATGGCATGGCGACATTTATTACTTGGCTGCAGACTACCACGATCATGATTTCGACCATGTCAAAAGTCTTTTCAAGTGGCTTCGCAGCGACTTTTCAACATCAAACCCGGCCTCTATAAGGAGGTGATTCTCACAAACGAACGAGAAGCACAACTCACTTGCCGAATTTGCGTTTAAAAAATCGCACCAAGTAATAAAGCACACATGTCACCATGTCATTTGTAAATAAATTTGCATTCTATTAAATATAGATGCAAAATGGCCTTGAGCCAGGACAATATCCCAGTTCAAATCAAATATTGATTACAGACCAAAAAAATACAAACGAAAAAACTAAAACAAATGAGCGTTGGCACGGCAGAAGTATTGCTGGGTAACTATACCTACATATACACATACTTACATATGCAACTCAATGAGATGCTTGTAAGATGATGTCTGTGTACTTTATTACTTGGTGCGATTTTTTAAACGCAAATTCGGCAAGTGAGTTGTGCTTCTCGTTCGTTTGTGAGAATCATCTCCTTATAGAGGCCGGGTTTGATGTTGAAAAGTCGCTGCGAAGCCACTTGAAAAGACTTTTGACATGGTCGATATCATGATCGTGGTAGTCTGCAGCCAAGTAATAAATGTCGCCATGCCATTTGTAAATAAATTTGCATTCTATTAAATATAGATGCAAAATGGTCTTGAGCCAGGACAATATCCCAGTTCAAATCAAATATAAATCAAACTAAAATATTAAAGATTATAAAAACGAAGAAAAATTTCCAAATATTTGTATTTAATCGGAATATGTGTATAAAGATTTTGAGTAGACATCCTGTTACTCATGTAACTCCTGTATAAATTAAAAACCCTAAAACTCATTACACATCGCATTTAGGCCCATACTTTGTCACGAAGCATATCCAATTTTCTGCATTTATCAAGCACCTAGGAATTCGATCTTTTTTGTGTAAAATTTCTTCAAAATATATATGTATGTATGTAATTTCAAGCACTATTTGAAAAAAAGAAGTTCTACACTTAGAGAACAAGTCGGTTAATAACAAGTAGAAACGGTGTTATACCCGGCCAGGCCGAACATTTTATACCCTCTACCATGGATTGCATTCCACAGTGGCTGTCGATTTTCGTAGAAGTGCAGTAATATTATAGGAAAATATAATTTTTTTAATATAGCCAAACCAAAACAAATACTAATATTGAAAACATAATCTTATAAATTAATATAATATGTTTATTATTTAAAACCACGCTGACAAGGCGATTTACACTATATATATCCAAATAATGCTTCAAGTAAATTCAAAAACTAAATAGTCGTATCTTTATATCTTCAAAAAACTTAAATACCATAAATATTGGTAGATAGTGGGTGCTACATTTAGATGTATTTTCCATTCTAGTCCAAAAGGACAAATTTTGAAAATCCGTGATCTCACGTATACAGTGCCACTTAACCTAACTTTATGATTCAACCAAAATTTGCAGTAAAACTAACAAAATAAGAACGAATTTGGATAAATCTTTTTATTTTGCTTGTCTATGCAGTCTGAGGAATGTATACACCGAATTCCACGAATCTAGCTGCGTCCATTTTTATCCCTCTGTGCAGTATTCCTTGAAAAGTACGAATTTGGAAAAACCTTTTATGTTTCGTGCCTACGCAGTCAGAGGAATGTATATTCCGAATTTCATGACTCTAGCTGTTGTCATTTGGTTGGTACTATTTTTATCCTTATTTTCCATTTTAACCTCAACAAGTACGAACTTAGAAAATCCGTTTATTTTACGTGTCTATACAATCAGAGGAATGTATAAACCGAATTTCATTATTCTAGGTGCAGCCGTTTGGTTAGTACTATTTTTATCCCTTTTTTCCCATTTCCCCTTAAAAGTACGAATTTGGAAAAACATACTTTTATATTATGTATCTACTCAATAATACAAACCGAATTTCGTGTTTCTAGCTGTTGTCGTTTGATAGGTACCATTTTTATCCCTTTTTGCCCCATTTCACTACTTACGAATAAGAATCACTTTATGGTGTACGTTTTTGTTATAAGTGAATGCGTATTCCCAATATCAAGCAAATATAAGCAGACATATTGAGAAAACATGCTTAAATACTTTAAATATTAGGGGTTATTAGGGGTATTTTCAGTCCTAGTGAGGGAAAATTTTTCCCTCTGTTCCGATTTCTGACACTGTCAATCTCAACCGATCTACAACCATAAGACACATTTAGGGAAAATTTGAACCTCCCAGCTCATTTCGTTCGAAAGCTAGCGTGCTTTCAACAGACAGACAAGGCTAAATCGCCTTAGAATTTTACCACGACCCAGAATATATATACTTTATGGGGTCTCCGTTGAATATTTCAAGGCGTTACAAACGGAATACAAAGTGAATATACACCCCCATTCTTAGGTGAAGGGTATAAAAATGCAGCGATTGTCTGCTGCCTATCAGCAAACACTTTTCTGCTATTGCAACAGTTTTTTTGGCATAACAGCAGTTATTCTGCAATCTTACATCACCATTCACACGGCTAAAGTTGGCTGGTAATTAAAATATAAAAAAAGATAAGCGTTCCTTTTATATTAGCTTGGGATAATATGAGTATCATTAAAAAGACAATCGCAATATCTTTCTGTGGTAATGAATTGCTTTATATTAAGTTCTATAACTTCTAGTGGTCATACTGTTCTGTACATATGCATCAGTTTTTTTTTTCTATATTGCTATTTACTATCTCAGCAGATCAGCAAATCTACTGTCTCCTTTTCAGCAGAAAATCTGCTCTTTTACTGACAAATTCCTTTAAGTGTACTGATAGACATTACTGAAATGCAATTTTGCCGATGAATGTATCAAAATATTTTCGATGATCCTGGTAATAAAATATGAATGGTTGCCAAACGCTCACGTAATCACACATAATCAAATTAACGTCATTTATCGTTGCGCCATAGACTGACTAGACTTCACGAGAAAAATTGAACATTGATTGAAAATCGACTAAAATAATTAACAGAATTTTCACCTGTTTTATTTTTTGTAAAACTAGATGAAAATCCTGCGCACGGCCCTGTCTGTGAGACATAGCCATACTCTCAAACCGTTCATCTGTTTAACTAAAAATGAGCTCGAGATTTTAATTTAACAGAAATTATAATATGTAGTTTAAATAAAGGTCGAATATAAAAACAAAAATCTTCAGAAATTACATAACATAGCCGATGATGACCTCACCAACGTTTTCGTTTTCGGAGATGTGTGACAATAATGTCTCCGATGAATATTAGAAATGGAATAACTCTACATTCTACTAGGACAACAATTTCTACTGAAAAAGAGAATCTTCAATTTTAAATTGACATATTCCCAATTTGGAATGGAAATTCTATGTTGAAATTACAAATAATTTACATTACAATATTGTTATAATACATTTTAATTTTTCAAAGAAAAAGAATAATAATTTCCCGCTGCCTTTACTAGATTAGTGATTCATCCATTAAAATTCAGACAGACTCCCGAATGCCACTTCCACACCCACACCCACCTCCATGATCTGACAATTTCCCTAATAGCTCTGGATGCCATATGTCGGTGTGCACTGACAAACATTTCAAAATGGTTTTGAGGTTTTTTCCTGCCACTTTTTTCCATAGATTTCATATTTTGCTACACTTGACATTCATGTCAAACTCTAATGTTGCTGTGTTGTTGGCTGTTGTTAGCAACAATGACGGGATCGGAGCAACGAAACGAAACGACGATGACGACAACAACAAGGTAAAGTTTTCTATTAAAGGCAGCAGGTGTTCCCAAGTGTCAACTAAATTACAACAACAGCAGTAACAATAACAACCCAACAGTCATAAGTGAAGAATGCTGACTGACGACGTCGAAAGGACTAAAACAGAAGCAGCAAAGAAATAATGGAAGGATATGAAAGGAAAAATATTGCATAGAGCGAAGGAGGAGAGCGGAAGAGTGTGTCTTTAACGAGAATACCACAAATATTTAAGGCCAACAAATAAGGGTCAAAAATATCCCATAAACATGATTAATGCTGGCCAAAAAAAAATGGTAATGGCTAAGAATATAAAAGAAAAAAATCCTAGAAATAAACGAAACAAACCGTCAAGGACAGAGGTGCAGCAGAGCACGAGAATAATGGTTTGTGTTTAAATGAATATGATTTACCATCAGTGGAGTCATCCTTTACAGCCGCCGGACAGTTTGGATTATTTATGAGTGGGTTGTGGTTGTCGTTGTCTTGCGTGTCCAAAATGAATATTGCATATTCTAACAAAAAATACTCAGATTTGACACCAGTGCTTGCTTGATGGTAATAGTCAAATGCTGAGCTTACTTTTAATTTATCTTGTGGAGGAGACAAATATATATATATATATATATATATATATATGGCATAGAAATGGGAACTTTTGAGACTGGAATTGCGAAAGATCCGAAACTAGAATAGTTAGTTGTGTTTTTTTAAGTCGGACCTAAAAAGCGGCTCAGTTGACAATGATTTGTGCAGACAACAGGAAGGATTCTTAACTGACTCCCCTGATGATGGTTGATGAATGTGGGCAAGAAACCATCATTAAGTGCCACAGAAAATACAAAAATCTATGATTACCGCGACCAAAAATTTTCCATTCGCTCTCTTGCTGCAAACAATGATCGGAGTCCAAAAGTGGAGAATAACCTCCACAATCAACAGCATTATAAGATCATTTAAGTTTTCGAAGCTTGGAAGACTGCAGCAAAAGCCACCACGTAATACCTCTCGCAAAATTCATAGGTTACAGTTCACATTTCATTTCCTGTGTCTTAAGATCAAAAACTCTTTGCCTATACTCTATAACTAATGGCCCGGGGGCCTAAAATTACTACAGGGGTTTCCAACAAGAGGTGTTATTTTGAATCAACCGGGTATTTCGGTAGCTGTCACTTTTGAAGCTTTTATTCTTTGACATTTGCCAAGTAGAAACTACGCCATTACTAATAAAAATGGAACGATACACGCTTCAACAACTCATTGAAATTATCAAAATTCATGAATGAAAATGATCCGGAACTCCATCGAAAATCATCTTGACTGATGAGGCCCATTTCCACCTCGGTGGCTACGTCAACAAGCTAAATTGTCGCATCTGGGGCTCGTAAAACACAAGAGTTATTGTTGAGAAGCCTCTCCATCCTCATTGTGTGACTGTTTGGTGCGGTTTATGGTGCGGCGGGGTCATTAGGTTGGATTAACAGTTACGGTGAATGGATAGCGTTATCAAGAGATGATTAATGATTTTTTATGGTCGGAGTTGCTTTCAACAAGACGGCGCTACGTGCCACACAAGCAACGAAACCATTGCTCTTTTACGGGAAAAGTTTCCGGACCGTGTTATCTCTCGAAGAGGTGGTCACAATTGGCCACCGAGATCTTGTGATTTAACACCTTGCGACTTCTTCCTTTGGGGCCACGTGAAAGATAAGGTCTACGCCAACAGCCCAGCGTCGATTCAAGACCTCAAAGATAGAATTCATGAGGCTGTCGAGGACATAGGGCAGCCACTTTGCGATTTGTTTATGGAAAATTTCATGAAAATGATATGGTCCTGTAAGCGTGGTCGTGGTGGCCATTTGGCTGATGTTGTTTTTCTTTATTAACGGCATACCTTCCTCCTCATTATGAAATAAACATCGGATCATTTATCTCAAAAAATTACATTTTTCTTTGAATACCAAAATAACACTTCTTGTTGGAAAACCCTGTATATTCATGACATCAGGAATGAAGAACAAATTACTAGTTACCAATATAGCAGAAGGGAATGAAGAATTTTTTAATAAATTTTTGAGTGAGGCTATCCCAAGTTAACGGATTGTAGCTCTCACTCACATATCCTTCCCGATTTGACTCATTATCGCGCTGGAATCCACATATTTTAAACGATCGTGGTCTATATGTTTCACAAAGTCACGTCTAGAATTAAATAGTATCACCCCGGGGCATGTTTTTATGTAGCCCCCATACATTTTATATATGTATTGGTTGTCGGAAATGTTAAGAGTAAAAGTTGTTCACATCGGTGCAAGTTTTGATCTGCTGATATCTCGCCTCACACACGCTGTTGACATTTGTGCAATTTAGACTTGAGGAATTTTGGGAAAAGACTTAGGCATCCTTCCGTATAAATATGATGAATTAATACTAGTGTCCCATGGCCATCAAACGTTCCCTGATTGTGTTCTGGAGAAGTTGTGAATAGATCCAAGTATTGATGACAAAGTCATCTTCATGGATGAAACATGTGTATACCCTCCACCTCCAGGATGTGGGTATACTAACCTTGTCATTCCGTTTGTAACACCTTGAAATATCGACCTGGCATTGATTGGCATATATCTCCGAAACTACGTATAGCATAATAATTTCTTGTAGTTCATAGAAAACAAGTAAGAAAACGTAGGGCCGGCTGATTTGTGTGGAAGGTAATAGAAGGTTCATGGACTTTGGTGCTAGCTTCCACAGTTATAAAACAATTGCATGCACCAGTATAGAATTTAATTTTAACAAAGGCTAATGCCACTTTGTGTGGGAGGTACCAGAAGGGGTGTGACATTCACATATATCAAATTTCATAGTACTCCCATCATCCTAATAGAAGTTATAACATCTTTAATTATACGTAGGTTAGCGTGATTTGCGTGGGAGGTACAAGAAGGGGCGTGGCAATACCCATATTTTGTATTTTTAAAGTGATTATAAGACTATCGAATACCAAAATAAGGCTTATTCCGAATATCAGTGTGGAAGTTACATTAGTTTTATTTTAACACTAGCTTTTTGTACCCGCCGTTGCACGGGTTTTCGTCATCCTTATGTATATAACTTTGTATGCTCGCAATTTTTTTTGTATATTTTTACTTCTGTAAATTAGTTTAAATTAATACTTATTTATTTAAATTCATAAGTTACATTTTTAAAATGTAAAAACTTCATGAAAATTTAAATAATTTTTTCAGTGTTTCTTTAAAGAAAATGAAACATTTATTAGAGAGTTAATTAATTATGGTAATTATTTCTAAGAATGTATTTTGTGTCTATTAGTTAAGTTAGTCAGTATTTCATTGGAGTGCTTCGGGATACACGATATTTCCAACTTTTCCACCTTGTTCAAGTTAATTAAAGTTTTAGGGTTTGAGAGCAAGCAAAATATAACTGACCATGTGAAAAACATGGATTTTCCAGATTCAATCCACAAACTTCAAGTGATTGTCCTGTGCTTTGATTAGCAATCAATGACGTTGGGCATTAGTCGCTTAAATTATTAACATCGTTGTTTTTTTCAGCCGATATAGCACTGACGTAAAACCACTCCTTGTTTCCATAGTTTGTGGTAATTTGTGGGAAGACTTTTTTTGTGTCTACGCAGTCAGAGGAATGTATACTCCGAATTTCATGATTCTAGCTGCTGTCATTTGGTAGGTACTATTTTTATCCCCTTTTTCCATTTGAGGTGCAGTCATGGTCAACATTTGCATGAAATAATCTTCAAACATTAAATTCAAATAAAGATTTCATGCATTTTTCTGAATTTCATGTTTTTTTTATACCCTCCACCTCCAGGATGGGGGTATACTAACTTTGTCATTCCGTTTGTAACACCTTGAAATATCGACCTGAGACCCTATAAAGTATATATATTCTTGATCGTCATAAAATTCTAAGACGATCTAGCCATGTCCGTCTGTCCGTCTTTCAGTCTGTTGAAAGCACGCTAAACGAAAGGAGCTAGAACGTTCAAATTTTCCATAAATGCGTCTTATAGTCGTAGATCGGTTGGGATTGAAATGGGGCGAAATCGGCCCAAACGGAAAAATTTTTCCCTCACAAGGACTAAAAATACCCATAATAATCCCTAATATTTTAGCGTATTTAAGCATGTTTTTTGAATATGTCTGTTGATATTTGCTTGATATTTGGCATTCCCCTTATAGCAAAAACGTGCACCATAAAGTGATTATTATTTGTAGAGGGTGAAATGGGGCAAAAAAGGGATAAAAATGGTACATATTAAACGACAACAGCTAGAAACACGAAATTCGGTGTGTACATTCCTCTAATTGAGTAGATATATTTTTTTCCAAATTCGTACTTTTAAGGGGTAAATGGGGATAGAGGGATAAAAATGGTACCAACCAAACGGTTGTACCTAGAATAATGAAATTCGGTGTATACATTCCTCTGCATGTGTAGACACAGAAAATAAACTGATTTTTCGAAATTCGTACTTTTTGGGGTTAAAATGAAAAATGGGATAAAAATAGTGCCAATCTAATGACCGCAGCTAGAGTCATGAAATTCGGAGTATACATTCCTCTGAGTGTGTAGACACGGAAAATAAACTGATTTTTCGAAATTCGTACTTTTTGGGGTTAAAATGAAAAAAGGGGATAAAGATAGTACCAATCAAATGACCGCAGCTAGAGTCATGAAAATCGGAGTATACATTCCTCTGAGTGTGAAGACACGGAAAATAAACTGATTTTTCGAAATTCGTACTTTTTGGGGTTTAAATGAAAAAAGGGGATAAAAATGGTACCAATCAAATGACCGCAGCTAGAGTCATGAAATTCGGAGTATACATTCCTCTGACTGCGTAGATACGGAAAATAGACGAATTTTTCTAAATTAGTACTTTCAAGGGATGCAATGGTACAGAGGGATAAAAATAGTACCAACTGAACGACCATAAATAAATATGATAAAATTCTAATTGCGTATAAACGTCAAGGGGGTAAAAATGGTACCAACCAAATGGGCGCAGCTGGAATCATGGAATTCGGTGTAAACATTCCTCTGACTGCATAGACACGCAAAATAAAAAGTTTTTTTCCAAATTCGTCTGAAAATGGATTTTCAAAATTCGTACTTTTGGAATTCACATAGAATGGAAGCACAACCAACTGTAGCACCCACTATCTATCAATATTTATGGCTTTGAAAATATTTTTGAAAATACAAATATAAGAATATTTATTTTTAGAATTGACGTATTAGTAGCATTACCTTATAAGCGTGGTTTGAAATAATTAAAATATTATATTTATTTATAAAATTAATTTTTCAATATTTGTATTTGTTTTGGTTTGGCTATATTAAAAAAATTATATTTTCCTGTAATATTACTGCACTTCTACGAAAACCTACAACCTCTGTGGAATGCAATCCATGGTGGAGGGTATATAAAGTTCGGCCCGGCCGAACTTAACGCCGTTTTTACTTGTTTTTTGAAAAACTTTCCTATAGCTTTTAAAAAATCATCCTTTATAATGACGTATCGAAAATGACAATATTGTGGAATCCTCAAGGCAACAGAAAAAGGCGAAGGCGATAATTTGAAGATGGCTCAGTGGGAGCGACTTGATTGGAGTGATGCATTCAGCAACAAGTTATGCAGATTTTGAAAGCAGTGCATTCGTTGTAGAGCTACTGAGCGTGCAATAAAGTAAGCACCAAAAAACCGAAAATTCGGATATAGCTGAATATTTGCATGCTTCGGTTGCAATAAAAGAAGCAGAATAAAGAAATCTCATCCATACACCCTAATCGTGCTTTTCCCAAGCAAATGACGAACATTTCACACCACTTGCTGTGGTGCATAGGGTAGGCCACGCGACTATCATGAAAACAGTCCCATGTTCAAATTCCGGGCGAGAGATTTTATTTTTAAACTAGACATGTCATATAGGATCTCAGTAATTGTTCTTATTCGGGACATCCCCCACAAATATCAGCGCTTAATCTGGAGGTTAGTAAGCGAGAGTTGGTGCATCTCTCCCTTAGCAACCAGAAATCTCTCTCTTAATAACCAGAAATCCGAGCAGGTTTTTGCTGGGATAGGTCAATGTTGGAGAACTTTCGGCCACACTGAAACCTTGACAGACCTTTCAAAAGCACCACACAGCCTACTTATTTAATGCAATTTTACTATCCTCCCTCCTTTCGCATGAAATGTTCTCTCACATTTAATTAAGCCAAAACAACACCTTCTTTTTTTTCGTCCTTGCCCTCCAGTGGTCTTCCAGGATATATGCGAATCGTTGACGGCTTTATTTATTTCCTCATATACGTTAATACGGCGCCAGGCTCTAACATTAAGCAGAGTTATTACAAAAGGCGTTAGATCTCCGTTTGCAAAGGGTTTAATCCATTAACTGGATGATCCGGGTTTATGGCTGAATAACACCTTTAAACTGAAATATCCTTTTGCTCGTGACACAATGTCTCTCTTTATTTTTCTTAATAAATTCTTTTTAATTTTAAGGGCGCGCCACTTGAAAGCCTCGCCATTACTGTCAGCCATTTCGTTCTGCTGCTGGCGTTGCTGTTGTCACATCTTGGCTTGGTGATTACGGTCTATTGCTGGCTGTTGTTGTTGCTACTGCTGCTTGAATTTTGCTAAAATTGCCGTAATATCCTTTTGATTAACGCAATTAAATACATTTCGTTCTCATCCTTCTGCCGAGCAATTTATATTGTTCGTGTTTTTTCTTCATATTTCTTCGTCTGCGTCTTCTTCGAGGAAGAGAGAGCGAGCGACTCTGTGCCTTGACTTTCATGTTCTCATGGTCGCCAGCCAGAGCATTTCCCCGCACCAGCACTTCCTTCGCCACTAATAACTTGTAACGTTTCCCGAGTTTTAAATGCTCAAATGTTAAGTATCCGCTTCTTGGTTTACTTCCCTTTTTCGAGTACGCCAAACGACGAGTGCAGCCGTTCACATTTCTCGTCATGCTGTCCCGACTGTGTGTGTGTAGGTTTGTATGAGAAGTGTGTAGATGTTTATATCTTCTTCTTCTTCTTCTCCGTTTTGCTGTGCGTTTCCGTTTCCTACATTTGGTTGTGACTATGTGTGTGTGTGTGTGTGTGCGTTGTGTTTTGTTATGATTACTTCTCTTCCTCGTCTTACATGTGGACCCCGTTCACCTTTTCGTTTCCATTTCCTTCGGTTGGAAAATTTTCCTCCATTCAGCTTTGGCATCAGCACCAGCGTTGTCTAAAACTCATATCGTCGTTATGCTTCTGCCAAGCGAAAATATAATAAAAATCTCCAAAAAGAAAATGTTGTAAAATGCAAAAAAACATATAAACGTACGTACAAGACGTCTTCCTAAACTGTTGTTCCGTGTGAAATTTAAATCCATGCCATTGTTCGTCGTCGCTCTTGTTCGGTGTCTTGGTGATGTGTTCTTTTTTACATAAAATATAAAATATATATAAGATAAAAAGTATACCCTCCACCTTGAAATTGGGGTATATAAAGTTTGTCACTGTGTCTGAAACTTTCGAATATTCTCGAAATTTTCCATGACCAGTTTGCATGCATGAATTTCGGTGATGCAACGTCGATTCTCCTCTTTTAATCCACAATTGGATGTGGTCTTGTCGACAAAGACCTTTAACTTCCGATAACCCGTTGGGAAGAAGTCCAACGGTTTTAAATCTCACGGTCAATTATGATGGCCGACATAAGAGTACGAGCCAGGGAAAGATCAGTGTGGCATGTCAAACCGTTACAATTACAATCAAATGTCATTCATATCAATAAAACACAATGTGGGTTCTATGAATCCTAAATATGAAAATTATGATTAACTAGCAGTACCCGCTGCTTCGCACGCGAAAAGGCCGGTTATTTGTTAATTTTTATCCGTCTCTGTTTTTGGATAGTATTTATTTAATTTTCATTTGTTGGATATAAATAAATCTAAGTTAGTAATTTGGAAACCTCCTATTAGCTAGCACTCACTCACAGTCACAGGAATGTGTTGTCGATATGCACTATTTTAGCTGAACTATGAATTTTTACTTCGTATGAATTATTTTTATAATTTTCTATCAAGTTTTGAACAAAATATTACCACCATTTATATCCTCGATCTCATGTTTCTAGATTCAGCCAGCCAGTTTATAACCTTTTGCACTTCTTTCCCAAAAAGTACATATTTTGAAAAAAAAACACATTTCACGACTATAGCTCCAATACTTCAGTTTGTACTACTTTTATCCCTTGTTGCTCACCCCCTATAAGAAAATTTCGAAAAAATTCATTTAGAAAGATCCATTTACACACATCTTACACTCCAAATTTCTACAGCTGCAATTCTTAAATTTGAATACTTTTTGTCCCGCCTACCCCTAAAACGTACAAATTACCAAAACTCCAATTTTATTGCGCTTTTATATGATCAGAGGAATTTACATATCAAATTTCACGATTCTAGCTGTAATGCTTTAGTTTGTACCATTTTTATCCCTTTTTGCCCCTCTCATCCCTTAAATTTACACATTTCGAAAAATACATTTATGTTGCGCGCCTACATGGTCGGAGAAATGTACACGCCGAATTTCACGATTCTAAATACAATAATTTAATTGGTACAATTTTATTGCGCTTTTATATGATCAGAGGAATTTACATACCAACTTTCACGATTCTAGCTGTAATACTTTAGTTGGTACCATTTTTATCCCTTTTTGCCCCTCTCATCCCTTAAATGTACAAATTTCGAAAAATACATTTATGTTGCGCGCCTACATGGCCGGAGAAATGTACACGCCGAATTTCACGATTCTAACTACAATAATTTAATTGGTACAATTTGTATCCCTTTTTTGTCCCGCAAACCCAAAATAAGTACAAATTTCGAAAAATTTATTTAGATTTACACTTCTACGTTGTCAGAGGAATTTACATACCAAATTTCACGACTATAGCTGCAATACTTAAATTGGTACAATTTTTATCACTTTTTTGCCGCGCACCCCCTAAAAGTACAAATTTCGAAAAATCCAATTTTATTGCACTTTATTGTCGTTGTTTATCATACAAAATTTGAAATGTAATGAAGTTGCTAGAAATGTTTTTCTATGTGTGTTCAAACCTCCAACCACAACACACAACAACGTCAACCAACATACTTACCAACCAGTACTTATATATTCACTTTTTGTAAGCGTGCGTGGAAGTACTTATTTTTTTTACAATCCCTTTATAAAAATAATTAGAAACGGGTCCGAAAAATAAGTAGTGAAGGTTTTTGGTTTTGCCTTATTCCCCACATTACTTGGTAATGTGAGTTTTTGCTGGGTAGTGTTATCAGATCCACACACAGACTGAACATTTTGAGTTCGGTAGCAAATTCAATATAGTGACACTCAGGTTATCAATTGTGAGGTAGTTGCACTCTTCTGTTCTTTCTTTGTGACTTTCTTTCTGACTTTGCAACTGTCCACATAAGCCCATATTAATCATTGGATTTTAGAGGGAATATCCTTGTTTACAGCGTCTTCTGCAAAAGCTATGTCTCAACTAACTTACCCCAAACTAAATCGTAGGGGGGCAAGTCTACGTTCATATCACATAAACAAATGTTTACCATACTGAGTCGCAACAGATTCCCCAGTTTATTTTAAAATGACATGTTTGCTCCAAAAATAACTTTTGGCCTAAATAAATAGTTCAGGTTGTTCCAAATCATAGATATAGGATTTTTCTCAATCAGTAATATTAGGGAACATCTCTGAGGCAGACTATGTCGTTTTTATACACTCAACGAGAGTATTATGTATTTGTGCATTTGTTTGTAACACCCAAAAGGAAGCGAGATAGACCCATTGTTAAGTATACCGATCGACTTAGAACCACTTTCTGAGTCGATTTATCAATGTCCGTCAGTCTGTCCATCTATTGTTGTAATCACATTACAGGTCGCAATTATAGCCCGACCTTAACAAAAATCGGCACAAATAAGTTTTGTGGACCAAGGACGAACGCTATTTAATTTGAGGCAAATCGGTTCAGATTTAGATATAGCCCCCATACTAATGTCGCTCCCGATTTGACTTTTTGCGCTCTAGAAACGACATATGGTACCCGATTTTCTTTAAATTTGACACAACATCTTATAATCCAACTAGAAACACCCATGCGGAAATTCGGTAAGATCGGTTCAGATTTAAATATAGCCCGCATACAAATCTCGCTCATCCGCTGTAGAAACGACGACCCGATTTTCTTTAAATTTGGCACAACATCTTATAATCCAACTAGAAACACCTATGCAAAAGTTTGGTAGGATCGGTTCAGATTTAGATATAGCGGCCAAACAAATGTGGCTCCCGATTTGACTTTTGCCGCTTTAGAAACCACGTATTATACTCGATTTTCTTTAAATTTGGCACAACAGCTTATAATCCAAGTAAAAAACCTATGGTGAAAGTGGCTAAGATCGGTTCAGATTTAGATATAGCCCAAATACAAATGTTGCTCCCAAATGTTTAACCGATTTTGGCCAAAATATACATTTTATATTTCACCTATTTCGTTCCAGATTTCAATATACCCCCATAAAAATATCCTTTCCGATTTAACATTTTTTGTCAAACACATACATTTACAGGATACAAAAATCCTTCCCGTTTTCACTTTTTCACAGAATTAAATTGTATTCGCATAGAAAGTGGAGTGTATCATAGAGTCGGACCCGCCCGACTTTAGCCTTTTTTTACTTGTTTTCTTGTGCTGACGTTTGCTGCCACAAGTTGCAGAGTCAGAATTTATTACCATTAATGCTGTGCGATTTTTTTCAGACCCTTTAAGCTGCAAATGTATTCGAATTTTTGTTTCGTTTTGTGGCTTTTTCCGCTGTCACGAACGACATACATACATAAATTCACGTACATACATATGCCATTGAATTTTATACGAAATTCTAAATGAAGATTGGCTTCTGTTTTAATATGTGTTGTTATTCATGGCGCCGATGGAATGGAAATTTGAATTTGATTAATTTCCATTGATTGCTGATATTCATTGCAGCAGTGACATTGATGTGTTCAATCGATACAAATTTTTGTAAATTGAGAATTTATATAATCGATTTCGTTGGAAATGTGAGAAGTCAAGATTGTGGCATCCACGATAAGTAATTGGAAGGTGGATATTGGATAGGTTGTGTTAAAAAGTAAGCGCGTCACTCACATAGATCAGAAGAGGTGTATTATGATACCAAGCACATTTAAGCCTCTAATCGAGTCCAGAATGTGCAACTCGCGAGCCTTCATCGAAAGCCAGTGCCTCTAAACATATTCTGACCATAGCCCGACAGATACCGTGTTGTCATCAATCTACTCTCGTCCTCACATCCCCAGTCTCTGTGCTCCGACACCTTTAATGGGTTACATTTATATTTTTTATACTCTCGTCTACGTCCGAAAGAGAATTTTTTTTCCTGAAGTTTCGGAATTTCCATAAACAATTTGCGTCTAGAAATTTCTCCATTAAATTCCCGTGATTCTTCAAACCACTCAAACAATCATTACACTCCCCTCGGCTCTGCATGTGCGAAGCACTTTCTCTTGCAACCAAATTACAGCAGAAAAATACAATAATTACTCGTACTTTGAAAAAAGCAAATTGTAATTTGCTAAGACAACCATGAAAACCACCAAACAAAAATCGTTGCCTGATATATGTCTGCATGTATGCTCGACTTAAGCAACACAAAAATTCAATTATGTTGCGACTCTATTCATCCATCCATCGCTCGCTCGCTCACGCTCTCTATTAGCCTCAGTCCGATTTTGTGGAAGGACACAATCACTCGTACATGGCGGCGGTGGTGGTATCTGGTTAAGCACATGGTTGAATCATTGAATTTCAAATGCTTATTTTAAGCCTAATTTTAAATGTCAGCAGCATAAAATAGCATTATGTATAAATGGTCATATATCTTTGCCTATTTATCCCAACAACGATAACAGCAACAGCAGCAACAACGACATCGACCAAAGCGGTAGCAGAAGGAGCAACAACAAATTATATGATCTCAGCCACCATATCATTCCACCCGCATCATCATCATCATCTGTGAGCTGTGCCATCGAGTGACATCATCGTCAGCAGCCCAGAAAGATGAAAATCTATGAAGTCGTTATTACGCATTTAGAGTGAGTTCCATTTGATGACTAAGTGGAAGCCAGTATATATGGGACGTTTTTGAGAAAGTAGTCTTCTGTATGTGGGAGCGATGTGGAATCTTACGAATATGGAAAATAATTACTTTATTAGGATTAGGAGTGATTATAATGTTCCCCTAATATATGGGAAAATTAACTCATGGGACAAGTGAATTATATATATGGAAATTCTATAGCAATATTTGAACGTTGTTGGTTGCAGGTGGCAACATTGTCATTCGTTGTCGGTTGTAACTTCAGAACTTATACCAGAAGTTGGTCATACTCGTGATAAGGTCGATGATTGGGCTCTGTAGCATTTGGAAATGGATCCCGATAAAACCATTTTCTTAACCACTGAAGATATATTTGTTTAAATGGCTTCGTGAACAAATAAAATTCTCTAATTTTTACTGCCGTCCATAGACCTAATCCTCAAAGTACATGTCGCAAATAAACTCATCTTGATCATTCATCAGATCGAGACTAACGCCACAAAGGGGATTCAAATCGATTTTTTTGGAAACAACTCTTTAAATTTTGAATGGAAATATGTGATTCATAAAAACTTGCATACCAGGTTGGTATGGAATACCTCATATAAAAATCCCACAATTTCTAAAACGGGGAAAATAAATCCCATAAATTAAATTTTCTTCAAAAAAAAAAACACTTTTAATAATAAAAACAACAAGTTCCAATGGTCGTTTTTTACAAAAGGAATGGAGGATTTACATAGTATTTTGTAAAAAAAAATACATCGAAAAGTAACATGAAATTATGAATAATAAAGGCATTTGTATTCTATTAGCTCGCCGTGGATGTTGCTAGAGTCCAAACACAAAAATATACTTTTTCGAATGAAAAACCCAAATCAAAAACAAGTGAGGGGAGACTAAAGTCGGTCGGGTCCGACTATACGATACCCTCCACTATATACTCCATTTCAATTGAATTTTCGGAAAAAGGGGAATCGGGAACGATTTCTGAATGCGTATTACTAGATCATGAACTTATCTGACCCACTTTCAATAAATATGATGATATAGATGTTTCTAGTGAAAATATAAGGTGCTGTGGGAAATTTGAAGTCAGTGTGGACATCAGTCCACAGCATAAAAGAAGTGCAGCATGGAAATATCTTAGTTCCAAATTTGTACATTTTTACATTTTTACATTTGTAGAGAAAGTGGGACAAAAAGTGATAAAACAGCAGGCTGCATCATGAAGTCGGCAAAGGGAATCGTGGCAGTAGTGTTGGGTTCGAAATTACTATTTTTTGATTTATCCATTGTAGACACACGGCAAAACGCGATTTATCCTAAAAGATAGCTCCGTAGCACATTTTAGCGGTTATTTTATTTCATGCAATACAAGTGTTCTGTCCTTACTCCGTGTGTTTCATTAAACTCTAATCGCCGACCGATGTCTTGGCATTTAGAAATATTGACACACGAGGGTCTCTGTTAATCATTGCTACAAGAAAATTCGACTTAAAGTTGTTATCTATTTACTTACAACAAGTAAGGAAAGGCTAAAGTCGGGCGGGGCCGACTATATGATACACTCTACTTTCTATCCGAATACAATTCAATTCGGTAAAAAAGTGAAAACGGGAAGGTTTTTTGTATCCTGTAAAGGTATGTGTTTGTCAAAAAATGTTAAATCGGAAAGGACATTTGTATGGGGGTATATTGAAACCTGGAACGAAATAGGTGAAATATAATATGTATAGTTTGGCCAAACTCGGTTAAACATTTGGCAGCAACATTTGTATGAGGGCTATATCTAAATCTGAACCGACCTTACCCACTTTCACAATAGTTTTTTATTTGGATTATAAGCTTTTGTGCGAAATTTAAAGAAAATCGAGTACAATATTTGGTTTCTAAAGCGGCAAAAGTCAAATCGGGAGCGACAATTGTATGGGGGCTGTATCTAAATCTGAACCGATCTTACCCACTTTCTGTTAGTTGGATTATAAGATGTTGTGCCAAATTTAAAGAAAATCGGGTACAATATGTGGCTTATAAAGTGGCAAAAGGCAAATCGGGAGCAACATTTGTATGAGGCTATATCTAAATCTGAACCGATCTTACCAACTTTCTTCACACAATGAAGAGAGCATTTCTTTATTATTTTGACTTACAAAGTAATTAAAACGATGCTTGCAGCCATAAGCAAACACCGTCTGAAAAGGAAAGCGGAAACCTAATAATATTTTTTAAAGTGCAAAAGCACAACTTAAGAGCTCCTGTTTTCTATGAACTAAACGAAATTCCGAAACGAAAGGCGGCAATCATGTCAATTTTAAAGAAGTAAAGACCAACGATTCCACCGGCCAATAAAGTTGCAAGTAGAATCCCATACATATAACCCTTAAATATGAGTATAGAGTTAGGAGTTCTTGGACTCGATAGCATCCCGATCAAACTACAAATGACAGCATTTCAGTCTTAGCTGGTTAGCGAAGACTACTAAAAAGACCACCTCATTGAAGGGTTGTCGTATAGTATTGAATGACCATAGAGTGTTTTTTTAACTTCCTGTTCGTCTGTTTTCTTTCTTCCTCGGTCTTGGACTAATCAGTTTTAGGAGCAATGGCACATGTTGTGCTAATTTGGGACTCTCTGAAGTTGTATATATTTGGGTATATTTCTAGGATAAATTTTGAAAAATTTACTGTTCCTGAAGATTCTTCGGTACTTCAACCGGAGATTGTTCTTATATTAAACATACACATTTCTGTGTATTTATACACTCCACGAGAGTATTATGGCTTTGTGCATTTGTTTATAACACCCAAAAGGAAGCGAGATAGACCCATTGTTAAGTATTCCGATCGACTTAGAATCACTTTCTGAATCGATTTATCAATGTCCGTCTGTCCATCAATTGTTGTAATCAAATTACAGGTCGCAATTATGGTCCGATCTGAACAAAAATTGGCACAAGTAAGTTTTGTAGATCAAGGACGAACGCTCCCGATCTCACATTTTCCGCTCTAGAAACCACATATTGTACCCAATTTTCTTTAAATTTGGCACAACATCTTAAAATCCAACTAGAAACACCTATGCAGAAAGTGGGTAAGATCGCGTCAGATTTAGATATAGCCCCCAAACAAATGTGGCTCCCGATTTGACTTTTGCCGGTTTTCTTTAAATTTGCCCGATTTTCTTTAAATTTGGTACAACATTTTATGATCCAACTAGAAACACCTATGCAGAAAGTGGGTAAGATCGGTTCAGATTTAGATATAGCCCCCTTCCGATTTGACATTTTCCGCTCTAGAAACCACATATTATACTCGATTTTCTTTAAATTTGGCACAACATCTTAAAATCCAACTAGAAACACCTATGCAGAAAGTGGGTAAGATCGCGTCAGATTTAGATATAGCCCCCAAACAAATGTGGCTCCCGATTTGACATTTTGCGCTCTAGAAACCACGTATTATACTCGATTTTCTTTAAATTTGGCACAACAGCTTATAATCCAACTAGAAACACCTATGCAGAAAGTGGCTAAGATCGGTTCAGATTTAGATATACCGCAAATACAAATGTTGCTCCCAAATGTTTAACCGATTTTGGCCAAACTATACATATTATATTTCACCTATTTCGTTCCAGATTTCAATATACCCCCGATTTAACATTTTTTGTCAAGCACATACACTTACACATACCCGACTTTAGCCTTTCCTTACTTGTTTTATATATAAAGGCATGTGGATTTATACAGTGGTGGTCACGAATTTAGCACAGTCACCACATGTAACTTTATAAAGCAAATATTTCAACTTCAACTTTAGGTTTTTTTGAGCGGTATTTTTTCTAAAATTTTACGTACGATAAGATGACCATTTAACGTTGTTTTTGTTCGGTTCTTATGCTGCATTTTAGTTTTATGCAATTTAAAGTACAAATAATACGAAAATGCAATTTAAAGAACAAATTTAAAAAACTTTAATCAAATCGGAAAAAAACTGAACTAACCAATACATTTTATTATAAACTTAATATTTGGTTGGATAATCGCTATTTTGAGTAATAGCTGTACATCTTCTGGACATACTCTCCACTAGAGGCATAAAAGACTCCATTGGAGAATGCTGCTCAGGAATTTTGTGTTTAATTCAAGAAATCGGGCAAATTTTAGGGTTTTATTGCTATAATATGTTGTTAAAGTCCATTCCATAGATTCTCAATAGGATTGAGATCCGGTGACTGTGTTGCACCATTTTTAAAAATCTATTTTGTTCAGCCTCAAACAGCTCTTCACTGGCGTTAAGTGTGTTTTGGTCGGTTGTCGTGTATAAAACGCCACTTAATTGGATATGTTATCATAGTATCACCAAATAGATTTTTGTTAATATTCTGATCCATTAGTGCATCGATTTTGTGTATCGGACCAACGCCGTGTCCAGAAAACTCAGTATACATCATTAGATTTTCGCCAACAAGCTTTAACGTCTCAGATTTGTACTTTGGGTTGTGCTGCATGTTTGGAGGGCACACTTCGTATTGTTTCCTATTAGATCCGCACCGACAAATGTTCGATTCGCCAATTCAGGCGATATTTCCCCAAAAATTTTGGATTTTTCTAAATGATCCTGAGCAGATTAAATTTGACACCGTAAACCATATTTTGATACGTCTGGCTTATGTTGAACAATGCAGCCAAGTAAATTTTTTCCATTGGTTCTTCTTCTTATGGTTCATGAGGAAATACTAATGTCAATTTTTGCCGAAAAATCTCTCTGAATCACAGTTGAGCTTTTAAATGGATCTGCTACGCAGGTTCTATAAATTAAAATATCCGATTTATTGCTTGTTTTTCTCGGCGGAGGACATTTTGCAATATTTTTGAAGCTCCCATAAGTGCCAATATTGCTTAGTATATTGCACACAATCTGTCTGGATCAATTTATAATGTTTGCAATATCGCCAGCGGTACTTCCACTGTCGTTCAATTGCATAATAACCTGACGCTGCGCCTCAATGCACCATTTCCTTTAGCAATATCTAATTATAATTTTTGTTAAATAATAACTTCCATTTGAGTCAAAATTACCCAAACATACCAATTAATTAATTTAAACGCAATAATAAATAGAAAATAACAACTTTTATCAAATGTGCTAAATTTGTGTCCAGCCAGGATTACGAATTACTTGCAAAAAAATGAGAGTACGAAGAAAAGGCACAAAAGAATTCGAAAAAAAATTATTGGGCTTACAGATCACACCATAAGCACCACTAAAAAACAAATATTTTGCGCAGAGTTCATTATCCGAACAAATTATTTGCTATTATAAACAACACATGTGAAGTGTGCTAAACTCGTGACCACCACTGTATATATATATTTTTTTAAAAGCTGGCCTCCGTGTCTAGACTTGAACACAAAATATTTTAAAACTGTTGCCTTTTCTCTGTCAAAGTGTTTGCTTTTAAGAGAAAGTACAGGCGCAGTTAGTACTATTTTGAAAAGAAACTATAATGGAAATGGAATGTAAGACATTCATAAATACCTACCTGTGTTTGGCAACATGGACCACTCTCCTGTGCAATATGAGAAACCTGAATGTGCTGTGATGAACACACTCACACACTTACACATTGTCTGTATATTAACCTTTTCAACTATGACATTGTCTATGCATCCCTAAGTGGCATCATGGGACATTTTACACAGGATGCCCCATATGTTCATACATAATTTGTATACTGGTTAAATGACTTGAAATGTGGGAGAGGGGGAGGGGCGGACAAAAAGAAAATGGTGAAACAATTGTTCCAGAAGAAAACAAACTTAAGATACTAATCAAAATACGAGAACAATAGACAATGTTTTCAAGCGGAAACAAGGCCCCCCTATCATACGACACGCTCACACACACACACAGACACACACGTACGCACCACATTGCTGCTGCTCCTCCATCCAGCAGTACCAGCAACAATCTAAGGATCTAGTCCCAATAGATACAACAACACCAGCAACATCATCATCAACAACATAGGCAATGGCAAAGGCAAATATGTTAAAAGGCACGGCATTCTATGCCGAGACAAAGACACACACACACAAACACAAAATGTATTTATATGGAACACAGCAAGGACTCGAGCCGAGTCGAGCCAATGAACGGTAATCGTGGAATGGGAGTAGCGTAAGCAGGGCATACGGAATTCTGAGGGCTTTAAGTACACAACGATTGCCACTAAACATTCAAACAAGGACACTCATACATAATTTAATCCTGAAGGAATTACCAGAGGACACAAATCGAGGCATACCCTCAAAGTGAAAATGCACGCACACTAACACACACACACTTACCCACTCACACACAAATGGATATAGAACAAACTCAATGGCAATTCATAGACAAAGTCTTTCTTCACATACTCGCACACACACACACACACACTCATGCACACTCAGGGATATAAACAAAATAATAACATAAAGTCAACGAGGCCTAAATTGCGTTGCTTAATAAAAATAGGATTTACTTAGAATGTATGTACGTGTGTATATGTCCTGTAAGATTGGATGTGTGAGTATGTATGTGTGTTACTCTAGAGAACACATGTATGTCTGTATTTGTAGTGTTTGTTGTAAGTGTACGCACTACATACGTTTACAGCCAAGTAAACACTTACTCTCCGACGACAGTGGTGTTGGGTGTGTTCTCCCGGCTATACTCCCGGCGAAATGTTGATTAAAATTACCACTGCCAATGTATGGGCGTCCCGAAAATAAAAATTCAGTTTTTTGGTGTGACCTCCAATACTCTAAAATTGAGAAAAACATCTCAAAATATACAAAATTATTGGGTAACTGATAAACGCATTGATAAGATATAAGACGGAGACGCGACGTAATAAGAAATGACGTTTCAAAATTCGTACTTTTAGTTGGGCAAAAAGGCACAAACACGGTACCTGCGTCCTGACCGAACGGAGTAGCTACAAACATTAAATTGGGACTGTTAATTCCCCTTACTACGCGTACAAAATGGTATAAAAATATTACCAATCAAAATTATTGCAACTGGATTTGCAGTATTGCCAATTGCTACCCCGAAGTCAAATACGTTTAGTGATATGTTTGTAGTTTTAAATTTGAATTTGATTTTGGCCATACAAAAAGTAAGCGGTACGAAAATTGGTACGAATGGAATCAAGAAAAGTGAGATACGATGTTTACATTGCTCTTTTTACGTAGATTCACGACATATAGGATAGGCCATTTAAAATTTTAAATTAGAATTGGCTATAAAATAAAAAAAATATATATATAAAATATAAAAAAGTGTATTGTAAAGGCTGAACTTTGTCATTTAATAATGGAACACAATATCATTCATATGACCATATACCACGACTGACTCGGCAGTACGTCATACGATCAACCCAATTCTTCAGTATGTCCCAAAATCCATACCAAACAGTGACTCGTTGTGGATGCCTAGGCTTCTCAATAGTCACGTTTTGGTTCTCTGAACCCCATATTCCGCAGTTTTGCTTATTGATATAGCCGCCGAGATGAAATTGAGCTTCATGAAGGCCGATCTCTTCTCGAGAAATTTCCACGTAAATTTCTTACAGTTTGCGTTAAAGACTCACTACTTTGGAAGTAAGTTTGTAAGCACAAGTCAAATATAAGCCTGAAAATAAAAATCAAAATTATTGTAGAATAACAAAGTCAAAGTAATAGATAGTTCAAATTTATAGTTTTAAATGACCCACCCTATTTTACAAATGGAATACTCATACAAGATTTGCGCATTTCATTGCCGTGTATTTTTAATTTACTTGCCCTCGAGAACATTTATAAATGACCTGGTGAGTGATAGACCAGAGGAGGCCTGGGTCAATTCAAATAGTTTATAAAATATGTTCATCTGCTTCAAAACTTCCCAAAACTGATTGAAACTGATTTTTTCGTTTACGTTTTTTTACGGCGTTATGTTCGTTCGGACCGAACCTTACATACCATGTACTGCATTCCACAGTATTATCTGTAAATTAGAGGCTGTCAATTTTACGTAGAAGTGCAGTAAGAAGCTGCGGACTTTACATGGAAGTGCGGTACCATATTAGGAAAATTGTGATATTATAAAATTAATAGTCCTCTACTATATAAATATAAAACTATTATTAATCTTGAAAAATGTGCCCTTAATATTATTAGGCAGAAACATTTTCTTCAGGCCCAATTGTCCCATTTGCAATTTATTGATTCCAGCTACAGCCTAAATATCCATTTCGATAGGAAAAGTTCTAATTTTGAAGATTTCATATGTTTCAAAGTGAAACCCACCAAATTTCATGATTTAAGCTACAGATGTTTGGTACCACTTTCACTCCTTCTTCCATTTTGATCCTAATAGTACGAATGTAGAAAAATTGGCACCCATTTGTTTCGCGTCTACGCAGTCAGATGCGTGTAAATACTGAATATTATAATTTTAGCTTTAGCCGCTTGAGTGGTACCAATTTTATCCCATTCTGCTCCTAAAGGTACGAATATCAAAAGATATTTTTTTCGGGTCTACGCTGCCAAAGAAAGGTACACACCGAATTTCATTATTATAGCTGCAGCCGTTTAGTTGGTACCATTTTTATTCCCATTCGCCCCATTTTCCGCCTAAAAGTACTAGTATATTCCGAATTTCATGATTTCAACTTCATCGGTTTGGTTGGTACCATTTTTATCCCTCTCCAACAGTATCCCCTTAAAAGTAATAATTTGTAAAAATCATTCTAGTTTACGTATCTAAGCAATTAGAGGGATGTCCATTACAAATTGTCGTATCATTGGTACCATTTTTATCCCTTTTTGTCCCATCTCGCCCACTAAAACTTGTATTTACTTTTTGGAGCTTTTAGAATAGAACAGGAATGTACGCAACAAATTTGAAGTGCATATAAAGCAGAAATTAAAAAACAGATTGCTTAAATAGTCTAAATATTAAATGGTCTAAGCAAGTTTATTAAATAGTCTATGGGCAGATTTTGCCCAGCTTTCAGTCACAACCGATCTGCAGCCACAAGACACATTTAGGGAAAAATTCCTAGCTCAATTCCTTCGGCGGCTAGCGTGCTTCCAACAGACAGACAGAAGGACATGGCTAGATCATCGAAGGATTTTACTACGACTCACACGACTATTTTAAGGAATCTCCGATGAATATTTCAAGGTCTTAGAAAAGGAATGACAAAGTGAATACACCCTCATTATTAGATGGATGGTATAATTATTTACAATCAAGATATTGAACCTAGATTCAAAACGGACATGGCTCAAACAACTTAAAATGTGGTGAGGCGGACTTGGCCCAAACATACTTAGGGACTTAAGCCACTCATTCAATGCGTTGCACTTTTTCCTGTCCCAAATGATAAATGCCCCCCCCCCCTATTCAGCAGAGCGAGAATATACCAATAATACGATATTTGTAAATAAATATATAATCTTAATTATTTGTAACCACACCATGTTCACTTATAAAGCTTTTATACAGGGTGACAGGGTGACCATCGACTATTGGAGTATATATCAAAAAAAAAAGATAATTCAAAAAGTAAATATAAGGCAGAAATCATTAAGAAAACTTAATTACCCTAAAAATTACGGGGTAGTTGATGTATTTTAAGCTACATCCGTTTGGTTGGTAGTATTTTGTTCCCAAAAGTACGAATTTTGAAAATCCAATATCTCCCACGTTCACAGTGCAAGATAATCCAAGCTCATGATTCTAGCCAATTGCTCGCTACCCGTTTTATCACTTTCACGTGCCACCAGAGGAATGTATACAGCGAATTCAATGGTTCTAGCTGCGGTCATTTGGTTGGTGCCATTTGTATCCCCCTTAAAAGTACGAATTACAAAAAATCTCATTTTATCCCTGGAAAGCATGAAATTCGGAAAAATATTTTTATTTTGCGAGTATATGCAGTCAGGGAATTTATACCCCCGAATTTCATTATTCTAGGTGAAGCCTATGGGTTGGTACTATTTTTATCCCTCTATTCCCATTCTCATTTTACCCCTTAAAACTTCGAATTTGGCAAAAATCTTCTTCTGTTATGTATCTACTTAGTTAAAGAAATGTACATATTGAATTTCGTATTTCTAGCTGTTGTTGTTTGATATGTACCATTTTTATCCCTTTTTGCCTCAGTTCACCCCCAATAAATAAGAATCACATTATGGTGCACGTTTATGCTATAAAGGGGAATGCGCATTCGAAATATCAATTAAATATAAGCAGACATATTCAAAAAACATGATACTCTAAATATTGCGGATAGGGATATTTTCAGTCCTTGTGAAGGAACAAATTTTCCCTGTGAAGCAATTTTGGCCATTTGCAATACCAATTTTAAAAAATATACTAAATTGATTGTAAAGAGGCCAAATGACATTTTGGAATGAAAAACCTATTCAAAATATAGGTGGGTGCAGCGGGTCCGCTAAACACACAGCCAAAGTAATTGAAATTTCCTCCACATGTATTCATGTTCACCTGATTTGGCTTCCCTCGATTTTTTTTTCCATTTCCAAATATAATAAAATGATGACAGAAGATTTACTAGTAATTTTACTTTGAAGAGATTGAAGGTGCTGACTATAAAGAGGGTATTGCAGCTATTGATTATAACTTTAAACTGGGGGGTTTTTTACTATAGTCATCTACTATGGGTGTATATCCGTTAAATATTTCATAATGTACGATTTCTATGGGTAAGGTGCTCTTCTGGGCATCAATTAGGTTTTTTCGCAACCAAAATAAAACGTTGTTTTATATAATTAATTTTATGATTTAAGTATCCCTTTTTTATAGGTATTTCTCAATTATTATTCTCAGCGGTTATAAGCAAATATATTTGTGTTTCGAATTGAGTTTAGTATTTTTGAAACTTTTCATCTGGAACAGTCTTCTTGCCTACGATGGGCGATAATTTTTTCTTGAGTGTATCCTTCTCCTGGTTTCGTTATGTGAGAAAATAAAATGTCCATACGTATGTAGCACCAGAATAACAAACTGTAATTGTAATTGTTTGTGTGCGTGCATGTGAACGTGATTGTGAGTGCTAGCACCAGTGGCAGGGCGATTGTGAATGTGAGAGCGTTTGTTCGTAAGTGAGTGCGTATGAGTGACAGTGTGAAATAAAAGCTAACGACATGTGTTGGAAATTTGTTTAAATAACTTTTCCATTCACTTCTCCCGTTTGTTTTTTTGTGGCGTTCTTTTTTTCCAGTGTGAGAAAGAGTGAATAAAAGTTATCACAATGTTTTTATACAAAAAGGGAAAAAGTTATAAAATGACTGTTATTAACTATAAATAGAGAATAGGCGGTAACATTGTTGCTTTCCCACTTGCAACAATGTCTACATCTGTATAAAACACTATGGTAGATACAGTAGGACCTCTCTACATAGCGTACAGTCAGGGTCGATGGAAATATTATCGGTGTATGAAGGGGGCGAAAACTATAGACGATTAATACAAGTAAATAGGGCGTTAAGTGAAGACGAACCAAATCTTACATACCTTCGCAAACTTACTGACATATTAGGAACTTTACGTATACATTCAGTGATATATTAAGAAAATGATGATTTTATGATAGACTCCAAAAAGTACAAATTTGATAAAATACCGTTGTTATCCCCTTTGTGACTTTTTTATCCAAACTGCGCTATTTGTATAGTATCATTTTACGTTAGGGTCGCGGAATAATGTCTTTTAATTTTCTAATTAGGTTTCATTACAAGAATATGGATTTTTTTGTTAAAATAAATGTCTACGCCTACTTACAGCCAAGTCTATATGGTTATGAACTAACTTCATAAAACGGTGTGTAAATGCTCCTAATGTCAGCTCGGGCTTAAATAACTTGTGGCGTTTCATTAGTAAAATATTGGAGAAATTAAAATAATATAAACAACTAAGGAAAGGCTAAAGTCGAACGGAGCCGACTATATGATACACTCCACTTTCTATCCTATTACAATTCAATTCTGTAAAAAAGTGACATCGAAGCCAGAGGAATGTTTACACAGTATTTCGTGATTCCAAACTATTTGGTCGGTACCATTTGTATCCCTTTGTTTCAGATTGACCCCAATATAACGAATTTGAAAAACGAAGCCACAGAAATGTTTACACCGAATTTCATAACTACAGATTAAACAATTTGTTTAGAGTCATCTTTATCACTATATCTGCCCCTTTTATGATCTAAAAGTAAGAATTTGGAAAGATCTATTTAATCTGGGCGGTTACGCAGTCAGAGAAATGTTTACACCAAATTTCATAATTTCAAATGCCTTTTTGCTAATTTTGGGTTCTGCTGAAGACTTCAGCACAACCTTTGGTCTTAAACCAAAATAAATGACAAGACATTCAACATAACAGACCAACAATACATACAAACAACAACAATACACACGAGGTACAGTGAAGACGGAGCATACCGTACAACAACAACCTTTGCATTGTCGCGAGCTATGCGAGCACATGCATAACATTGAATTGGCAAAGTGAGATTTTTAGTGTGTCGACTTAGTTCGGTGGAATATTTTGTTTATCAGCGCTTCTCATTTGTCATATGTGACCGCTGGTACTAATATGAACCCTGATTTAAGTCAAAGACATACTTTCGTTGCGAGTGTTCTGACGAGATGGGGTAGCGCCCATCCAAACTGCGCAGTCAACTTTTAGCTGCAACAATAAAGGTCTCTCTTTGCCTTTTTGCTAATTTTGGATTCAGCACAACCTTGGTCTTAAACCAAAATAAATGACAAGACATAATTTCAAATTTTTATCCATTTTGACCCATTTACGCATTGCGAAACATCTTTTCATTCTCTGCGACGTACATCCGAATTACATGATTCTAACTAATCGTTTGAGTAGTACCAAATCAATTTTTTGGAAATTATTCTATAACTTTTGAACGGAAATATATATCTTGACTATTTAACATGTGTCGAATAGAGGTGTTTTCCAGATGATTTGGAAACTTTGGAGTCTCTAGTGGGTAAGTTGGTCACCTCAGGCATGACTGCCAAAAGTACAATTGTGATGATAGTGCTCATAAATACCTAAAAGATGTGCTTACATGTATGTGTACCTCATTTAGTTCAAGAGATATCTGACTATCTGGAAGAAATCATAATTTTTGCTCTTTTGTATTTAAAACTGTTGGACTGCTTATAGAATTCCAAATAAACTAGTCCAAAGGCTGGTGCAATTATGTTACTTCATTCAGAAATTATATGTTTCTAAAGACGAAACATCCAAAAGGGGTTCATTCCAATCCCATATTACTTCGCTTGTATATTTTCTTCTTATCTATATATATAAAAGAGTTGCGTTACTGACTGACTGACTTATCACTGACCAGCCCCCAGACCAAACGTCTGAAGCCGGGGTCATGAAATTTTCAGGGTAGTTCCGAAATATGACGTAGACGTCGACTAAGAAAGGGTTTTACGAAATTCGTACTTTTAGGGGGTAAAATGGAACGAAAAGGGATAAACATCGAACCTTCGTCCTGACGTACAATGACCATGCAGACGAGCTACAAACAGGGATTTTTCGAAATTTGTACTTTTAAGGGAGGAAAGAGACAAAAAGGGATAAAAATGGTACCAATTTAAGAATTGCTGCTAGAATCGTGAAAATCGGTATTTACATTTCTCTGACAACGTAGACTTGCAATATAAATTGATTTTTCGAAATTTGTACTTTTAAGGGGCTTGTGGGACAAAAAGGGATAAAAATGGTACCAACTAAGATATTACACCTAAAATCTTTAAATTTGGTATGTAAATTCCTCTGACCATATAAAAGCGAAGTAAAATTGGATTTTTCAAAATTTGTACTTTTAAGGGTTGCGAGGGACAAAAAGGGTTGAAAATGGTAAAGGGTGATTTTTTAAGAGCTTGATAACTTTTTTTAAAAAAAAAACGCATAAAATTTGCAAAATCTCATCGGTACTTTATTTGAAACGTTAGATTGGTCCATGACATTTACTTTTTGAAGATAATTTCATTTAAATGTTGACCGCGGCTGCGTCTTAGGTGGTCCATTCGGAAAGTCAAATTTTGGGCAACTTTTTCGAGCATTTCGGCCGGAATAGCCCGAATTTCTTCGGAAATGTTGTCTTCCAAAGCTGGAATAGTTGCTGGCTTATTTCTGTAGACTTTAGACTTGACGTAGCCCCACAAAAAATAGTCTAAAGGCGTCAAATCGCATGATCTTGGTGGCCAACTTACCGGTCCATTTCTTGAGATGAATTGTTCTCCGAAGTTTTCCCTCAAAATGGCCATAGAATCGCGAGCTGTGTGGCATGTAGCGCCATCTTGTTGAAACCACATGTCAACCAAGTTCAGTTCTTCCATTTTGGGCAAACAAAAGTTGGATATCATCTCACGGTAGCGCTCACCATTCACAGTTACGTTACGATTCGCATCATCTTTGAAGAAGTACGGTCCAATGATGCCACCAGCCCATAAACCGCACCAAACTGTGACTTTTTCTGGATGCATTGGTAGCTCTTGCAATGCTTCTGGCTGATATTCACTCCAAAATCGACAATTCTGCCTATTTACGTACCCATTGAGCCAAAAATGAGCTTCGTCGCTGAACACAATTTCTTTCTTTCTGAACTTTCTTAACAGAGCACGCATTTTGATAATAAAATTCAATGATTTGCAAGCGTTGCTCGTTAGTAAGTCTATTCATGATGAAATGTCAAAGCATACTGAGCATCTTTCTCTTTGACACCATGTCTGAAATCCCACGTGATCTGTCAAATACTAATGCATGAAAATCCTAACCTCAAAAAAATCACTCTTTACTATTTTAAGTATTGCAGCTATAGTCGCGAAATTTGGTGTGTAAATTCCTCTCACCACATAGAAGCGGAATATAAATGCATTTTGTACTTTTAAGGGTTGCGCGGGACAAAAGGGATAAAAATGGTACTAAATAAAGTATTGAATCTTGATATTTGATGTGTAAGTTCTTCTGACCATGTCGAAGCGCAGTAAAATTGGATTTTTCGAAATTTGTACTTATAAGAGGTCAGCGGGACAAAAAGGGATAAAAATGGTACAAACTAAAGTATTGCAGCTATAGTCGTGAAATTTGGTATGTAAATTCCTCTCACCACAGAAGCGGAATATAAATTGCATTTTGTTGCGCGGGACAAAAAGGGATAAAAATGGTACTAAATAAAGTATTGCAGCTAGAATCTTGAAGTTTGATGTGTAAGTTCTTCTGACCATGTAGAAGAGCAGTAAAATTGGATTTTTGAAATTTGTACTTATAAGAGGTGAGCGGGACAAAAGTGATAAAAATAGTACCAACTAATTTATTATAGCAAGAATCGTGAAATTTGGTACGTAAATTCCTCTGACCATGTATAAGCGCATTAAAATTGGATTTTTCAAAATTTGTACTTTTAAGGGTTACGAGGGACAAAAAGGAATAATAATGGTACTAATTTAAGTATTTTAGCTATTGTCGTGGAATTTGGTGTGTAAATTCCTCTGTCAAGGTAGAAGCGCAAATCCGAAGGTGTGAGCGGGACAAAAATGGATAAAAATAGTACCAACTAAAATATTGCTGGTATAGTCGTGAAATTTGGTGCGTAAATTCCTCTGACAACGTAGATTTGCAACATAATTGGATTTTTCGAAAATTGTACTTTCAAGGGGAGAGCGGGACCAAATGGGATAAATATGGTACCAAATATAGGATTACAGCTATAATCATGGAATTTACTATGTAAATTCCTCTGACCATGTAGAAGCGCCATCAAAATGTATTATTTTTCGAATTAAAGATCTGCGGTTGTAATTTTTTGTTAAAAACTGGGTAGAAAATGATAAAAATTATATATACGAAGGGAGTTCAGCTAAAACAGTGCACATCGACAAGCACATTCCTTTGACTGTATATGAGTGTTATATTTAGTGTTGTAGAAAAGAAAATTAAATAAATACTATCCTAAAACAGAGACGGATAGAACTAATAACAAATACCTGGCTTTTTCGCGTGCAAAGCAGCGGGTACTGGTAGTAGTTACATATTTATGTTATTTATCGTAAATACGACTTAATTTAGAATCTTGATTCACTTTGGCTAATGAACCTCCCCGGTAGGTCTACTCTAAAATTGCCAATTTCTCAATACAAAACAAATAAGAAAAGGCTAAATTCGGATGGGGTCGACTATATTATACCCTCCACTTTCTAGACCATTGGCAGCTATAACTAAATCTGAACCGATCTGAACCACTATCACCATAGAAATTTTCAAAAACTAATTTTATTTAAAAAAATGTTATTTAAAAAAAATGTTATTTAAAAAAATGTTATTTAAAAAATCCAGTGTAAGTTAATATTATGGTTATCGAGGCTAAGTCCAAAAATGTCCACACAAAATATTTTTTTTTTGAAAATTTGTTTTGAAACAAATATTTATATTATAGTTGGCGACAATGTAAACAAATATTTGTTTTATTTTGAGTAAAAATTAACTTTTTGTTATCGTAGCTTGTTGTCCTGGCTTAATGAAAAACATGCGTAATGTGGCTTTCACATTGAAATAGTAGTTTGGCACCTGTCTCCAAAGAATATGAACAAGATTTTGTTTTGTCTTGTCTTCTTTGCTAAGATAAGACAAAATGAAATGAAATATTTTTATGGGTTTATCGCGCTATTGTCGTACAAAAATTTAAAAGCGTCATTATTTTTTCTTCTACATTTCAGACACTGTTTTTATGAAAATAAAAACGACAAAAATTGGATCTTTTAATTAAATAATATCCTAAAAAATTTAATATCGTTTTCGAGTTTTGAATGCCAAAGTACATCAAAAAGTGTTTTACATAACCCTTCGACCAAATGTGGTAAACAGGTTATATTAAGGTCTATTGGGGATATTTTCAGTCCTTCGTAGGGAAACAAAATTTTCTCTGGGCAAATTTCGCATATATGCCCAGGGTTTCACTAAAACATTTAAAAACGCGTACTGAGTTGCACTTCGTATATTGTTGAAAACCAAAAACGAACGTTTTCAATAATTTAAAGATTGTATTAGATTAATCTTCACAACGTCAGTATCAAACATTAGTCCCTTAATATAAATCCTTCAAGGATTAATCATGTGCTAAACCCAAAAAATACAAAATTGTGTTCGTTGTTTGTTGTAATTTCATTGCAGTATTTTTCCAGGATTTATGTATCTATATTTATTTATTTAGATATATTATGTTTCATTTATATTATCAGATAGGTAAACAGAAATGTTGTCACATGCGGTTTGGTAAGTTTTTGCCTACTGTGCAGGTTTCACGGAATTAAAATAAATCGACAACCGTAATTAAGCTGATGCAATGGAAGCAATAGATTTCATTGTTAAATTAGTTATCTATCTATTAAAGGTTTCACTGTCGCCACATATACAAACAGGAAACCATTTACGTATATATATAGGGCTACATGTGTGTGTGTGTAGTCGTCTATATTGGTTACAGATTATTGCCCGCTTGTTCGGCAAAACTGTTATTGACGTTCTTTCTGTACTAAATTCGTCAATTACAATCGCCAGTACCTACTCTAGTGTAACTATGTATTATGTGAATTCAATACTAGCGAATTCATTAATCAGCATATGTACATATTTCGTTCCATCAAAATAAGCAAGCAAGCTACCTATAACAGCTATTGGTACACATTTTCTTTGCTTAACCATTTCCGTCAACTCTTTTTGTTTCATTGTAATCAGTTATTTTGGAACAGGCCTACTTTAGTGAGACACCCGATTTTAAGCAAAAAATTGTATATACCAAAGTTGGGGGAAAATCCTATTTTGGGAGTTATATGCCTCAAATTTTCATATTTCACACGGAAATTTAAATATTGATTTAAAAAAAATCAAACTGTAGATCAAAAATTTCAAGAAAAAATAAGTAAAAAATAAATAATTTTTTTTCTCAATTTCTCTTTAAATGAAAGTTATAGTTCTGTTAACTCATATGGCAATTCGGATTTATACTAAACGAGAACAATTTTATAAAAAATAAATTTAAATACAAAATGTATTCATTATTTAACATAAACGTATTATCTCACCCTGCTTCAGTGTTCTTTTCATCATATATTTTGTGGCATTGAATACTATGATGAATATTCTACCATGTTTTCGTCAACGGAATGTAAGCGAGGGGGTGGCGATTGCATCCTTCCTATGACATGCCCATGTTAAATTCATCACTCAAACGCACTGCGTAGGTATAGCCGGGTAAGTAGTGGTAGTTGCTTTGTGCATAATGGTATAATGACTGATGTAATGTATACTGGAACAAGCGGGTGACTTTAAATTAGTTGGTTGCTTTCCTACGGCAACCAACAACAAATTGGAATGGAATATTTAATGCAGCATGTAAACGCTGAGCCGCTTTAGGCCAACCCAAATAAAGTGTAATTTCAATTGAGAAAATGGATTTTAGATTGTTAATGCCCGGGATGTGAGCACAGTTTTTATTTTATTTTTTGCCATCCCCAGGGACCTTCCCCCGATTTTATTTTTCAAGGGTATTTTCTGTGTATGTGTCTATTATTGTGTGGGTGTGTGTTTTTTTTTTTCAATTGGAAAACTAATGTGATCTTTTCTTTTATTTCATTTGCAGGTATGTGGAAATGTTGCTCCATCATTATGGGAATTTTTTGGTATTGGTAGTAGCGTAAGTTTATTAAATCACAAATATTTTTATTTTTATACCCTCCACCTCCAGGAAGGGGGTATACTAATTTTGTCATTCCGTTTGTAACACCTTGAAATATCGACCTGTGACCCTATAAAGTATATATATTCTTGATCGTCATAAAATTCTAAGACGATCTAACCATGTCCGTCCGTCTGTCCGTCTGTTGAAAGCACGCTACCATCTAAACGAAAGGAGCTAGAACGTTCAAATTTTCCATAAATGCGTCTTATAGTTGTAGATCGGTTGGGATTGAAACGGGGCGAAATCGGCCCAAAAGGGAAATTTTTCCTCACAAGGACTAAAAATACCCATAATAATCCCTAATATTTTAGCGTATTTAAGCATGTTTTTTGAATATATCTCTTTCTATTTGCTTGATATTTGGTATGCGCATTTCACCCTGGGGGGTGAAATGGGGCAAAAAAGGGATAAAAATGGTACATATTAAACGACAACAACTAGAAACACGAAATTCGGTGTGTACATTCCTCTAATTGAGTAGATACATAATATAAAAGTATTTTTTCCAAATTCGTACTTTTAAGGGGTAAAATAGGAATAGAGGGATAAAAATGGTACCAACCAAACGGCTGTACCTAGAATAATGAAATTCGGTGTATACACTCCTCTGATTGCATAGATAAGTAAAATACACCGATTTTTCAAAATTCGTACTTTTTGGGGTTAAAATGAAAAAAGGGGATAAAAATAGTACCAACCAAATGACCGCAACTAGAGTCATGAAATTCGGAGTAGACATTCCTCTGAGTGTGTAGACACGGAAAATAAACTGATTTTTCGAAATTCGTACTTTTTGGGGTTAAAATGAAAAAAAGGGGATAAAAATAGTACCAATCAAATGACCGCAGCTAGAGTCATGAAATACGGAGTATGCATTCCTCTGTGCGTAGACACGGAAAATAAACGGATTTTTCTAAATTAGTACTTTCAAGGGATACAATGGTACAGAGGGATAAAAATAGTACCAACTAAACGACCACAGCTAGAATGATAAAATTCTAATTGCGTAGAAACGTCAAGGGGGTAAACATGGTACCAACCAAATGGGCGCAGCTGGAATCATGGAATTCGGTGTATACATTCCAAAATAAAAAGTTTTTTCAAAATTCGTACTTTTTCTTTTACGGCAAAAATTGGTTGAATCATGAAGTTAGGTTATTTTGCACTATATACGACTGATAATGGATTTTCAAAATTTCTACTTTTGGAATTCAAATAGAATGGAAATACAACCAACTGTAGCACCCACTATCTACCAATATTTATGGCTTTGAAAATATTTTTGAAAATATAAATATAAGAATATTTATTTTTTGAATTGACGTATTGGTAGAATTACCTTAAAAGCGTGGTTTGAAATAAGTAAAATATTGTATTTATTTATAAAATTAATTTTTCAATATTTGTATTTGTTTTGGTTTGGCTATTTTAAAAAAAATATATTTTCCTGTAATATTACTGCACTTCTACAAAAACCGACAACCTCTGTGGAATGCAATCCGTGGTGGAGGGTATATAAAGTTCGGCCCGGCCGAACATAACGCCGTTTTTACTTGTTTATTATTAATATTGACATGAACTTTGCATTAACTTTATTCAAATCGGTCTTATGGCCTTATGTTCCACAATGAAACGACGAGAATAAATATATAAATCGGAAAAATTAATACATTCATTCCTGCAGACAATGACATTAATTTTGTTTGTTTGATAGTATCAAATTACAGGTAATCCAATGACAAGATTTCCTTTAATTTAATATTGAATAAAACTGTGCTTGAAAATTTGGACCGTTAGTACCCACAAGTTAGTCCAGCATATACTCTTGCTGTCGTTTAGCATAATATTGCGTTAATCGAGCTCTGAGGGAGGGATGGTCACTCTGGTGTGTGTTTCAAAAATTCGTTTAACATGTTCACATGTTCGTGTTGGATTTCAAACGAGATAGTGGTTACAAAATTCAATGAAAAACTCGAATTTTAAAACTTTGCATTGCCATCACTTGCTCGTTGGCCACATCCACCCACCATTCCACAAATTTGCAAAATCTGGTCGGCTATTGACATTGCCCATCACCACTGTGCAGAGTAGATAATTTAGTTGACTAATTGCTGCCTGCATCCATTTGCTGGTGACCAAACCAAACCACCCCATCCTCGCCACCCAAAAAAAAAACTTTGTCCATCTGCTGTTCACTAATGGCCTCTTAGTACAATTTAGTGTCGAACCATTAAATTTGCTGTTGCTTTTGCTAGTGATGATGGCGATAGCGATGATGGCGATGCCATCTTTGAAGCACGAGTTACGAACAATTACATCTATTTTTCCATTAACAAAATATGTTATTTTCATTACTTACTTTGTGTCATTATTCATTTTAACTGTTTCGTTTAATAGTTTCCATGTTCTGGGCCACAAAAAAAAAACGAAAGGAACGGAAAAAATGGCAACATTTTCAAACTTCTATTAAATGAAGTTTGCGAAGCGCACAGAGAGAAAAAAGAACAAGAAACAATGTGTAAATTGCAAAAAAGTTGTAGTAGATTTTGTAAAGCAAAATAAATTGTCAACCACACAGAGCCATAGACAGCAGCAGGTTATAATCACCGGGGCGCAATCAGAGGGGCCTTCAGGAATGAAGTCTCCCTTTGTAGTCAGTATGGCATGCTAACTATCACCCTAATATTGAATCCTTTAGGATCTCAAAAGAAAAGATTGGGCCATTTAAAATTTTAAATTTGAACTACCGATTACTTTGACTTTGAAAGGTAGAATAACATTCATTTTTATTTTTATTCAGTTTTTTTTAGTTTGACATTTGGAAAATGAGACACTATACCCTCGAACAAAATTGGTAAATATTAAAAACTTACTTCCCAAGTATTGAGTCTTTAACGCAAGCTGTAAGAATTTTTCATGGAAAATTTTGGCGAAGAGATTGGCCTTCAGTTCAGCTCATTTTCAACTCGGTGGCTATGTCAATAAGAAAAATTGCCGCATATGGGGTTCAAAGAACCCACATGTGACTATTGAGAAGCCAGTGCATCCACAGCGAGTCACTGTTTGGTTTGGATTTTGGTCTGTACTGAAAAACTGGGTTGATCGGATGAGATGAGCCAGTCGTGGTAGTCATATGGATGATATTGTGTTCCATTATTAACCTTTCCAATAAAACAGAAATTTGAAAACAAAAAACAGTGACCAGCAGTCCATATTGCACTTGAACAAAATGATATACATCTGAAACTATAGGTGAAATAGAATTATTTGGCGTTTTTAATTTTTCATTTTTATATCCTGCTGCCCCTTAAAACGGCTACAAAGTTGCAAAGGATAAAACTTATCAAAAATTATTTTTATACCCTCCACCTCCAGGATGGGGGTATACTAACTTTGTCATTCCGTTTGTAACACCTTGAAATATCGACCTGAGACCTTATAAAGTATATATATTCTTGATCGTCATAAAATAAATAAGACGATCTAGCCATGTCCGTCCGTCCGTCTGTTGAAAGCACGCTAGCATCTAAACGAAAGGAGCGTCTTATAGTCGTAGTTCGGTTGGGATTGAAACTGGGCGAAATCGGCCGAAAGGGAACAATTTTTCCCTCACAAGGACTAAAAATACCCATAATAACCCCTAATATTTTAGAATATTTATATATATTTTATATTTATTTTTTCAATATCTCTGCTTGTTCTTATTTGATATTGGGAATGCGCATTCCCCCCACAACAAATTCATGCACCATAAAGTGGTTTTTATTCGTAGGGGGTGAAATGGGGCAAAACGGGATAAAAATGAAACCTTTCAAATGGTAGCACCTAGAAACACGAAATATGATGTGTACATTAGAGCGTACCAGGTTACAAGGTAAAAAAAAAAGTTCGCCGTACACCTTCGAATATGAAGTATTATTGAAAGGTAGTTTCAAAAAAATTTTTTTTATTTTTTTATGCCGAACGTAGGGGTCGCGCTTTTACATTTTTATATATAACTTCTGCATTTATAAACGGATTTTAAAGTGTGATACATCGATGTTTTTGTCCGATTTTTTTGTCTTTGAAGTCATTGAGCTCAAACATGATTCATGATTTTATGCGAGCTTTAATTTTCGATTATTAGAGTGGTACATTAGGGTAGTAGCAACTGAGAAATGATGGGTAAGTACCAGAAGGGGGTGCTTGAGCTCAATGACTTCAAAGACAAAAAAATCGGCCTCGTCGAGACAAAAACATCGATGTATCACACTTTAAAATCCGTTTATAAATACAAGTTATATAGAAAAATGTAAAAGCGCGACCCCTACGTTCGGCATAAAAAAATAAAATTTTTTTTTTTGAAACTACCTTTCAATAATACTTCATATTCGAAGGTGTACGGCGAACTTTTTTTTTGAGGTACGCCCTAGTGTACATTCCTCTAATTGAGTGGATACATAACATAAAAGTATTTTTTTCCAAATTCGTACTTTTAAGGGGTAAAGTGGGAATAGAGGGATAAAAATGGTACAAACCAAACGGCTGCGCCTAGAATAATGAAATTCGGTGTATACATTCCTCTGATTGTGTAGACACGTAAAATAAAGGAATTTTTCGAAAATCGTACTTTTTGGATTTAAAATGGGAAAAGGGGATAAAAATAGTACCAAGCAAATGACCACAGCTAGAGTCATGAAATTCGGAGTATACATTCCCCTGACTGCGTAGACACGAAAAATTAAAGATTTTTTCCAAATTACTACTTTCAAGGGATACAATGGGAACAGAGGGATAAAAATGGTACCAACTAAACGGCAACAGCTACAATGATGAAATTCGGTGTGTACATTTTTTTTTTTTTTTTTTTTTTTCACTGAACCAACACTCAGGGGATGTCCCCTATAAATGCAGTGCATTGCGTTGGTAGAAGGAAGATAAGGTATTGGAAGGAGGAAAGAGGGAGTAGTGTCTGTTGACATCTGTTTTGAATCTCTGAATGTCGTAATTGGAGGGAAAGATATTTGCCGGAAGTCGATTCCACATACGGATAGTACGGGCGAAGAACGAATTTATTCTGTAATGTGTAGTGCGGTCGGTTGTCCAATCGACAACAAATGGGTGAGCGTTCCTGGAAAGTCGCGTATCTCTACCGAACGTTCTCACGGGCGGTATAAGATCACGAATTTCCGAAGAAGAAACACCATGAAAGTATCGATAGAACAATGACACACAACCAACATTACGACGGTGTTCAAGGGAGACAATAGAATTGGATATCCTACCATCACCTATCAACACCATCGCCCTCCTCTGGACACGGTCAAGTAGCTCCAGTGATGAAGCTGGAGCTCCCGACCATATATGGGAGTTGTATTCCATCTTTGGTCTGATGTAGGTAGTGTAGATATTGAGAAGATCAGAGGGTGTGAAATATTTTTTACATCTTTTTAGAAAGCCTAAACATTTGAAGGCATCTTTCGACACATCAAATACATGCTTTGTCCATCGAACATCACGTTGTATTTTCATGCCGAGAACATCGAGAGCATCTGATTGCTCAATATCTACACCGTTCATTAAAATCGACGACACCGTTGGATCAGTGAATCGTTTGTGAGACAACAAGGAGCACTGGGTCTTACGTGCATTAAAATCTACTCTATTCTCACGACCCCATTCAGAAATGGCCATCAAATCCTGGCTAAGTGACTCATCCATCAATCGCCTTTTATCCTCAATTTCTTGACGACTTGGTCTATGATCGAATGAGTATGAATGACAGAGGTTGCTGTCATCCGCGAATGAGTATATTGGATTCACAGTCCGATCCAAGAGGTCGTCGATGAAAATAAGAAAAAGGGAGGGGGAAAGGACAGAGCCCTGTGGTACTCCTGCGGTTAACCTATGCTCGTCGGATGAGAACCCATCTACAACAACACGTATAGTGCGATCTCTGAGAAAGCTCGATATAAATCGAGAGAAGTCACTACCAACACCAAAAGCGATAAGCTTTGATATGAGTGCGCCGTGCCAAACTCTATCAAAGGCCTTGGAGATATCTAGAGCAACGACCTTACTCTCACCAAGCTTGTGAATAGATCGATTCCACTTTTCGGATAGCAGTGTCATCAGGTCTCCCGTAGATCGATTCCTACGGAAGCCATACTGTCGATCATTAAGTAAGCCATTAGTTTCTAAATACCTCACAAGATGGTGGTTAACCATACTCTCCATAACCTTCGAAAGCGCTGAGCAAATCGCGATCGGTCGATAGTTAGCAGGATTATTAGCCTCACCTTTTTTAGGGATGGGCTGGATGTTCGCAATCTTCCAACGCGCTGGGAAAACCCCTGCACGGTATGCAAGGTTGAAAAGATTACGAAGGGGACGGGCAAGCGTCGAAGAGCACTTACATAGGACAAGTGCTGAAATGCCATCCGGGCCTGGAGATTTATTTACGTCGAGATTTGCGAGAACTCTTTTAACTCCACGTGTTCGAAAAAATATCTGAGGCATGGAACTAGATACATTTTCGATCACGGGGAGTGGTTGATTGCTTTCCGGCAAGGATGAATTCCTTGCAAACATTTCAGCCAATAGGTTAGCTTTGTCAACCGGGTTAGTGAATATCTGGTCATCTTTAACAAGAGTTGGGATAGATGAGGAGTTATCCTTTACTCTTCTCACAAATGACCAAAAGCTCTTACTTCCCCTGGGAGAAGCAAGAACTTTAGCACGAAGACGTTGTTCGTACAGAAACTTTTCACGTCTAAGTACCCTGGCACACATGGTTCTTGTCTGCTTGCGTAGCAGATCAGTTGTGGCATTTTTATTTAAACGCCATTTCCTGAATGCTTCCTCTTTGGATCTGACAGCAGCCTTGCATGTCTGGTTAAACCAACTTTTGTTAGATGGTTTATCCGAAATAACTTTAATTGGAATAAATGACTTCATTCCAATCAAGATAATATTTTCAATCATTTCAGCCGCAGCATCTATATCACCATTAAGAAAACAAAGTTTCCAATTGAAATGCTGGAAAAAGTAGTTGAGCTCGGCCCAACGTGCCTTTTCATATATATATATTGTCCGCTTTGGGGCTGGGGTCGAAGCGACACGAAGAGCGGAATATGAAAAGGATGCTGAAACAATACAGTGATCCGAATTACCAAGAGGTGCTAAAACGTTAACTTCATACTTTTCAGGGTGTGATGTTAAGAAAAGATCAAGAATATTTGAGTGTTGCCCTTGGACACACGGAATGTGAGTCGGTTCATTCACTAATTGCGTCAAATCATTATGCGCGGCAAAAAGCTCGGCGTATTGACCCTCCGGTGTTGAGTGACTCGAATGGGCAAGCCAAGAGGAATTATGGACATTGAAATCGCCAGCAACCACAATTTCACTGTCAGGACAATCCTCTAAAATTTTTGTAATTGAATCGGAAAGGGCGTCAAAGCCATTTAGGGATACCTCCCTTTCCGCGTTTGGACTTCTATACACAAATCCGAAATGTAGTACGTGTGTTCCAATCTTGAATTTAACCCAAAGGGAGTTAAATTCTGGATTTTCAGAGTTTAAGTTATGCCGGCTCTGAAACACTATATCATTACGTACGTATACCAAAAGGCCTCTGTGGGGGATAAAGAGGGATAGGGTGTGATACCCAGGAATGTGAAAATCCTGTGGATCAGAATCCTCACACACCTGGGTCTCACAAAGAGCAAAAACATCAGGCCGATGGAATTGTACATGAGCGTACACGGCAAAAAAATTCGCTCTCAGCCCTCGTACATTGGCAAATTGTACTTTAAACTTACCCACCATTAGAACAGACAAACAAGAAAAAACAAAACAGAGTCAGTATGCAGCTACAGTTACCAAACTCCTCTCCCTGCTGTTGCTGTATTCCCCCAATGCTCAGTGTTATGCCTTAAGCATTGGGCGAACAACGACAGAAAGAGAAGAGTGTCAACTGCACTGCACGAATGGGAAGGGGGGGAAGGGAAGGGGACAACGCACACACTACGTAGCGGACATGAAATGTGTGGTCAGTGATGTGCGGCTGTTGTGGATGCTGCTGCGATGTTATTGTTATTGTTGTTGTTGGGTTGTTTGGTTGTTTTGTTGTTTAAGGTCGGCGCGGCGCGGTTATTATTATTGGTTGTTTTTCATGTTTTTTCAATAGTTCTATTTTGTTGTTTTTAATTTCTGTAATATTTCTTTTTTATTTTAACACAAAACTGAACGGCACACAACACGGACGACAGAGAAACACAAGTGCATCGGACGACGGACTGACAAACACATCTCTCTAATTGCGTAGACACGTAAAATAAAGAGATTTTGGAAAGTCATACTCTTAAGGGGGTAAAATGGAAAAAAGGGATAAAAATGGTACCAACCAAACGGCCGCTGCTAGAATCATGGAATTTGGTATAAACATTCCTTTCACTGCATAGACAAGCAAAATAAAAGAATTTTTGTAATTTTTTACTTTTACTGTAAGAATTGGTTGAATCATGAGGTTAGGTTATTTTGCAATATCTACGTTAGATAATGGATTTTCAAAATTTGTACTTTTGGAATTCAAATGGAATGGAGATATAACACACTGTAGCACCCACTATCTACCACATTTATGGTAATTATAGACAATTTATGTTTTGAAATAGGTGTTAATGCTTAAATAATACCGACAGAAGCTTGATATTTAAAGTATTTTTAATAAATATTTTCCTCTTTAATTTGACACTAATAACGTTAGCGTAGGGTGCGACAAGTATATACAATTTTTATTTAAAAAGTGGTATCCTTTTTAACTTTGTAGTTCTGTGAAGTGGCAACAGAATGAGGAAATGAAAAACCAAGTAACTCCATTTTGCTTATTGTTTCATACATATGTCATCCGGTTCAAGTGTAACGACTTTTTATTTTAAATTGTCATACGGTGCAATCGGTACTTTTTTTAAAGCCGTTTCTAATTTAAAGTTTTAAACATATTTCCATCCTGTGGCAGAATATAACGCCCAATCCCCCGTCTTACGGCCCTGGAATACCAACTGCTTTGTATGTGTTTTTTTATAAAGCGGTCCATACATATGTATGGATATGCAAATATCTGTTAATAAATACTACAATTACACACAATGACAATGCCAGCAAACGACAACAATTTGTACATTGTTGTCGATGTGATGTGTACTAAGGTGGAGCAAAAAAAAAACTAAAAGTTGAATGTTCTGCTTCATTTGCTGTATTTATTGAAAACTGAAGAGAAAGACTATTGGAAGGAAATTGCATATGGTAAATATTCCACAAGTCATTGTCATTCAATTTGAGTGATATTGATTGAGTACAAGAAGTGCTTTCCGTTCTTATCGATATTGCCCTTTTTGCATGTAAACAACAAATCACTAGGGCTAGTTTCATTCAATTCAATGACCTTGAGATGTAGTGATTTCCCTACACATACTAGTGTACTTGATCGTCATAGAATTTCTAATATGTGCACACTGAAAGAAAAATGCTTCATGAAATGATAGAGTTTCATTAATGCATTTATGCAATGAAATGTGTCATTACCGTAATGAAATATTTCATTAACAATATTTTGCATGATTTGTTGTGTCATTAATACAACGAAATTGTTTTCATTGATGAAATGAAATCTTTTTTTGTATAAATGGAGGCAAATATGGAAAATATTGTGAGAATCTGTGGCTGGATTATAATGTAGAGGATTAAATTTACTATTACAATACTTGTTTAGCCGATTATATTAAGTTTTGTTTACTTTTTCCGTCACAAACAAAATATTGATACTCTTTCTTAAGCCGAATGTAACATTTCATTACCAGAATGAACTGGTGTCATTAATGTGTTATATTTTTTTAGTGTGTTTACATGCAGAAAGATATAATTCTCATTCATTTTATAGTTCACTTACCTAAAGTATTTTGGTTTCTGCGCCAACTAATTGCTGCAAACTATATGTACATGGTCCACTGCTAAATAATTGGGTATTTATACACTCCGCGAGAGTATTATGTCCTTGTGCATTAGTCTGTAACACCCAAAAGGAAGCGAGATAGACCCATTGTTAATTATACCGATCGACTTAGAATCACTGTTTGAATCGATTTAGCAATGTCCGTCTGTCTGTCTGTCCGTCCGTCCATCTATTCTTGTAATCACGATACAGGTCGCAATTAAGAGCAGACTCTTAACAAAAATTGGCAAAAGTAAGTTTTGTGGTTCAAGAACGAACGGTACTTAATTTGAGGCATAACGGTTCAGATAAGCCCCCATATAAAAGTCGCTCCCGATTTGACATTTTTCGCTCTAGAAACCACATAATGTACCCGATTTTCTTTAAATTTGGCTCATCATCTTATAGTCCAACTAGAAACACCTATGCAGAACGTGGGTAAGATCGGTTCAGATTTAGATATAGCCCCCATACAAAAGTCGCTCCCGATTTGACATTTTCCGCTCTAGAACCCACATATTGTACCCGATATCTTTTAAATTTGGCAAAACATCTTATAATCCAACTATAAACACCTATGCAGAAAATGGGTAAGATCGGTTCAGATTTAGATATAGCCCCCATACAAATGTCCGTCCCGATTTAACATTTTCCGCTCTAGAAACCACATAATGTACCCGATTTTCTTTAAATTTGGCTCATCATCTTATAATCTAACTAGAAACAACTATGGTGAAAGTGGGCTAGATCGGTTCAGAATTAAATATAGCCCCAATACAAATGTTGCTCCCAAATGTTTTCACCTATTTCGTTCCAGGTTTCAATATACCCCCTACAAGTGTCCTTCCCGACTTAACATTTTTTGTTAAACACATACATTTACAGGATACAAAAATCCTTCCCGTTTTCACATTTTCATCGTATTGAATTGTATTCGGATAGAAAGTGGAGTGTATCATATAGTCGGCCCCGCCCGACTTTAGCCTTTCCTTACTTGTTTTTATATAAATTCTTTTTCATGCATCAATGAATTATTTGGATTATATCAAGGAATCAATGTCATTAAATCAATGAAACTATTTCATTACTACAACGACAAGAAATCATTAATGAACATTTCGTTAATGAAACGTGTCTTTACATTGACTTAACCTGCTTCATTAATATAAGGACAATCATTGTATTAATGACACTTTACATTAATCTAACACTGATGAAACATTGTTCATTGATTGTAAATTTAATGAAACATTCTATGTTGTAAATATCAATGAAGCTCTACGATGGTCCAAAAACAATGACAGATTTCATTGATGCAATGTAAGATTTCATTGGGAAAATGAAGCTTTTTCTTTCAGTGTATATATGTTGCCGTCATTAGTATGGTGGCTATTAAAACAATGAAATTATTTCACTGCATTTATGACTAAATCAGTAATAATATAAATATAAAGCTTCATTGTTTCAGTGCAATATATGAGTATGTATAAAATTATTATATTATTAAAGCAACAGTCAATTACCCAATGCTAATGTATAATTTGTTCATAGTTTCATTGATTTAAAGTAAATTTCCATTGGTGGACGACCGTCTTTAATGCCCCCAATGTCCGTATGGTTCATTCTGTGTCTGATTCCATTGAAATGTCCGTGTATACGTTCATGTTATTGCGTTGTGCGTGAATTATAGTGAGACTGTGTCAGTGAGTTTCCGGTCCGTTTCCGTTTATCAGAGTCACTCTTTTGCTCGTTTCAATAAATAAAAGCCGAAACACATACAAAAAGGCTTTTTGTTTAACATTTCACTGACACGTGTACATTAGTGGGGTCCAGAAACAATAACCAAACGAATCTTGTAAAAATATTTTATATTTTGTTAAAAAGGAGACTCACATAGAAATGTACCTTCAAAGAATCAACAGGCTACAATGATGGGAAGACTATGAATTTCGGTAATAATGATGCAAATAAAGGGTGATTTTTTAAAAGCTATAGGAAAGTTTTTCAAAAAAAAAACACATAAAATTCAGAAAAATGCATGAAACCTTTATTTGAATCGATAGTACGGTCCATATAATCTAAACTTTGAAGATTATTTCATGCAAATGTTGACCTTGACTGCGCCTCAAATGGTCCATCCGCTTAGTCAAATTTTGGCATTTCCATACTTACACATGCAACTCAATGAGATGCTTGTAAGATGGCATGTGTGCTTTATTACTTGGTGCGATTTTTTAAACGCAAATTCGGCAAGTGATTTGTGCTTCTCGTTCGTTTGTGAGAATCATCTCCTTATAGAGGCCGGGTTTGATGTTGAAAAGTCGCTGCGAAACCTTTGACAGGGTGGAAATCATAACAGTGTTAGTCTGCAGCCAAGTAATAAATGTCACCATGCCATTTGTAAATAATTTTGCATTCTATTAAATATAGAAGCAAAATGGCCTTGAGCCAGGACAATATCCCAGTTCAAATCGAAAATATATTTATATAATTAATAAAAGTGGGATAAAAACTTTTAATGAGGTTATTTGTAGCATCTTTATTGTGGCAGTGATACAAGCCGACCGATTTTAAGCCGACAAGCCGCCGCCGATTTCAACGGCTCATATCGACTTCAACCACGCCGCCGTGATTAGAAGTAGTTCTAACTCCGTCAAATCTTACTAGCAAAATAGAAAACCCACTTTAAATTACAAAAGAATATATAACGTTCGTCATAGACAACCTTCTACTGCGAAATATATGGATCTTTCTGAATTTGGTACCCCACTATATGTTACCGTCTATAGAAAGTTGAATTATGGAATTTTGATTTGCAAGTCGCATTTATATAAGTCAATACTAGCATGTGTTCCTATAAAAAACACTAAACAACAGCTACTCTATTTGCTTCTTTAGTGTGTCAAAGTAGGTAGAGTTTTACCCTTCTTTTGGAAGAATTATCATATTCAAGATGTGTGATCAAATTTGCCTCACATGAGCAGCTGTAAATATTTAGTAAATTCAACTACATTATACATTTTGGGAATGGACTCCACTCCCAAGAGATAGCTGTATGGGATAATAATATGAAATTATGGGAACATTTGCTAATATTAATGAATATTGAATTACTTGCCAAAAAATAAAAGAAAAGGTATTTAAAAGCAATACAAATAATACTTTCTATTTTTCCAAAATTGTCAAATAAATATCGAACGAGCCGAAAGCCTCCACCGCCGACCCGTTTTGAGTAGCGCCGCCGTCGATAATTCTTGGTCGGCTTGTAACTCGGTATTGAGGAACAAAAACATCATACTGACAATACTATTGTTGACATAGTGCCAGTATATGTAGCCTTTGTGCTATCTGGCCTCTCTCACAGAAGCGTCAAGTAGTAAGGTACTACACCGTTTTGAATATAGAATATTTGGACAAAAAAACTATTTTGTTAGACAGTTATTCACTCAATTTTTCTAGAAGAATTGAGAAATTGCTCAGCTGGATACTTTAAATATAATTCAACTAGGAATTGTAATATTTCATAAGGTATATACTATACTTTTTCTATATTTTTATTTTTGTATGATTGCTGTAATATTTCTATGGCGCTTTGATAAATAAGCAATCGTTTTGTTCACATTGATATCACAAGGGCGAATATTTTCCCACGTTTTTGTAAAAAAATTGAAATAAAAAAATAATGTTGAACGTTAGTTTTCGGCGAATAATAAAAGAAATGTCAAAAATCAAATTTATTTTTTGTTAAGTGAATCACACTCTGTTCCATTACCTAAACAAAAAACTTAATTCGTAAGAAGAAATTACATTACATTCAAAACACATAGAAAGTCAATCAAGTTGTTCACTAATCAGACAACACAAAAACTAAAAAATTGATATAATTTCCGTTTTCTTGACTTAAGTCGGCTGTTGGCGAATGAATATTTCTCTTTTTATAACCTTTCTTTACTAAGAAAATCCACAGAAAACGTGTAATTTTACAAAATTCAAATCAAAAATGCGCCATCTTTCAAATACCGCCCATTTGTATATTGTCTAAGCAGGTTACAAATAAATTAACTCACACAACAATATAGGTATCTCGGTGTCGAATATACACTAAAACAGGTTTTAATTTCGAATGGGTAGGGACACGGCCACTTTCCGCTCATCTTTGCACAACTATTTACACTGGATCTACTAACACAAATTTTCAGCACTCTAGATGTTATAGAAATGACAATTTGGGTTTTAACTTCGTATGGGAAGTACCACGCCCACTTTTTCAATACCGCCCATTTTTGGCACAACTACGCATATTGATGCTAGATGCACGTATACAAAATTTGAGCACTCTAGGTGTCATCGAACTGACAATATTCAAAATTGGGTTTTAACTTCGTATGGGAGGTACCACGCCCACTTTTCCAATACCGCCCATTTTAGGCACAACTATGCACATTGATGCTAGATGCACCTACACAATATTTCAGCACTCTAGGTGTCATATAACTGACAATATTCAAAATAGGGTTTTAACTTCGTATGGGAAGTGCCACGCCCACTTTTCCAATACCGCCCATTTTTGGTACAACTACGCACATTGATGCTAGATGGACTTACACAAAATTTCAGCACTCTAGGTGCCATAGAACTGACAATAGTCAATAATAGGTTTTAACATCGTTTGGGAGGTGCCACGCCCACTTTTACAATACCGCCCATTTTTACCACAACTACGCACATTGATGCTAGATGGACTTACACAAAATTTCAGCACTCTAGGTGTCCTAGAACTGACAATATTCAAAATTGGGATTTAACTTCGTATGGGAGGTGCCACGCCCACTTTTCCAATGCCGCCCATTTTTGGCACAACTACGCATATTTCAGCACTCTAGGTGTCATATAACTGACAATATTCAAAATAGGGTTTTAACTTCGTATGGGAGGTACCACGCCCACTTTTCCAATACCGCCCATTTTTGGCACAACTACGTATATTGATGCTACATGCACTTACACAAAATTTCAGCACTCTAGGTGTCATAGAACTGACAATATTCAAAATTGGGTTTTAACTTCGTATGGGAAGTGCCACGCCCACTTTTCCATTACCGCCCATTTTTGGCACAACTATGCACATTGATGCTAGATGCACTTACACAAAATTAGAGCACTCTAGGTGTCATAGAACTGACAATATTCAATAATTGGTTTTAACTTCGTATTGGAAGTGTCACGCCCACTTTCCCTATACCGCCCATTTTTGACATAACTACGCATATTGATGCTAGATGTACTTATACAAAATTTCAGCGCTCTAGGTGTCCTAGAACTGACAATATTCAAAATTGGGATTTAACTTCGTATGGGAGGTGCCACGCCCACTTTTCCAATGCCGCCCATTTTTGTAAAAACTGAGCAGACTAACAATTAGTGAACTTTTACAAAAATTCAAGACTCTAGCCGCAACAGTACTCCGAATATGCTAATTTATAAAAAACGAATAAAACTCAAATTTGTGTGGGACGTGCCACGCCCACTGAAAATATCAAAAATGTATATAGCCTATTTTCAGCACCGATTCAGCATGTACATACTGTGAAAATTTCAAGAAGATCGGTTCAGTAGTTAAGGCTGCTATAAAGAATAAACAAACACAGATTCATTTATATATAGAGATAATTGGAAAATCTGACTTTTTATTTTTATAAATTTCTGTTCGGCCTATGTTGAAGAAATTAATCTTATGTATAAAGTAAGGGGGCAAATATCAATGTCACATAAACTACTTGGTTATAAACGTATATAAATATACATAGGATCGAATTATTAATACAAAAAATTTTATGTTTGTTATACGTCAACTAAAATCATCAAAAACATTGCAGTAGTAGTATTTATGGTCACCTGTATAATATGTGTTGGATTAATGTTGTATTATAGTATTTTAAGATCGCACTAATTCAGGTCACAAGCTGACCAATAAATGTGGAAATGGGCGTAACTAGATTTTACGTGAGTAAGAACTTAATAACCAAAAAGCTTGTTAAAATATTTCTAATAACAAACGGACAATGAATTTTATTATTTCCTTTTTGTAATTTAGGTTTATAATTTTCGGGATCCTAACAAAGAAAATAAGGCCTATTTGAAGAAAATATATAGAACCCAGCAAAAACTCGGTAATGCCACCTCATTATTATTTCCATTACCTAGTAATGACAGCCCATTACGCCCTGCATTGTTTTGAAGTATGAAATAATGGACTCCTTATAATGGCTTAAAAAAGTAGTTATTGGTACCAACACATCCATGTTTTGCTACACATAGAGCTGTGTGTAGCTTTGTCATCCAGCCATTTCGATGAAGCCGCGGCCGTCACTCGAAGATATTTTCGATTGATGAAGAAAATTTAGTTGCTTCTTGTCAATTTCTTTGCAGAATCATAAAGTTAACTGGTAGAACAATATTGGAGTTTAAAAAAATGTTTTATTTTATTGCTCAAATAGTATCATAATAAAGGGTGATTTTTTAAGAGCTTGATAACTTTTTTTTTAAAAAAACGCATAAAATTTGCAAAATCTCATCGGTTCTTTATTTGAAACGTTAGATTGGTCCATGACATTTACTTTTTGAAGATAATTTCATTTAAATGTTGACCGCGGCTGCGTCTTAGGTGGTCCATCCGCTTAGTCCAATTTTGGCATTTCCACGTTTTTGAGTAACAGAGACCCAATTGGTGCGAACGGCGACGAATCGAAAATTGGTGGTCATCATTAACACTGGCCGATACAGCTGCGATATTTTCTTCAGTTCGCACTCTACGTAAGCGTGTTGGTGGTTTAATGTCCAACAATGTAAATTTGGTGCGAAATTTAGTCACAATAGCCCGAATAGCCGCTTCAGTGGGTCGATTAAACTGACCATAAAATGGAAGCGCGCAATGAACTTTCTTAACAGAGCACGCATTTTGATAATAAAATTCAATAATTTGCAAGCGTTGTTCGTTTGTAAGATGATTCATGATGAAATGTCAAAGCATACTGAGCATCTTTCTCTTTGACACCATGTCTGAAATCCCACGTTATCTGTCAAATACTAATGCATGAAAATCCTAACCTCAAAAAAATCACTCTTTATTATCTTAACAACACAACAATAACAATAAGAAGAATAGAAAATACATTTCCCATTCTTCTTATTGTTCCGTACCTTTTGTTACGACAACAAAATTGTATTTTTATACCCTCCACCTTCAGGATGGGGGTATACTAACTTTGTCATTCCGTTTGTAACACCTTGAAATATCGACCTGAGACCCTATAAAGTATATATATTCTTGATCGTCATAAAATTCTAAGACGATCTAGCCATGTCCGTCCGTCCGTCCGTCCGTCCGTCTGTCCGTCTGTTGAAAGCACGCTAGCATCTAAACGAAAGGAGCTAGAACGTTGAAATTTTCCATAAATACGTCTTATAGTCGTAGATCGGTTGGGATTGAAATGGGGCGAAATCGGCCCAAAGGGAAAAATTTTTCCCTCACAAGGACTAAAAATACCCATAATAATCCCTAATATTTTAGCGTATTTAACCCTAGAAAGATAACCCTATTGGAAGCTACGGAAAAGATAACCATACGTCTGTGGGACGTATCATAGTTTTTCTTTATGGTGACAACATTTTTGGAAATATTTTTTACCTTTTTGTACTTACATGGATTCTTTATATATTTCTTTATTATTTAAATGCGTTATTGGCTACTGTAGACGACTGAGAAAAACAAAAACAGCAACGTGTTGCACAAACATTCGAGAGAGGGAGAGCGAAACATTAAAAAGGCATACGTCTCTCAGACGTAGGTTATCTTTCTAGGGTTAAGCATGGTTTTTGAATATGTCTGTTTATATTTGCTTGATATTTGGTATGCGCATTCCCCCTACAGCAAAAACGTGCACCATAAAGTGATTCTTATTTGTAGGGGGTAAAATGGGGCAAAAAAGGGATAAAAATGGTACATATTAGACGACAACAGCTAGACACACGAAATTCGGTTTGTACATTCCTCTAATTGAGTAGATACATAATATAAAAGAATTTTTTCCAAATTCGTACTTTTAAGGGGTAAAATGGGAATAGAGGGATAAAAATGGTACCAACCAAACGGCTGTACCTAGAATAATGAAATTCGGTGTATACATTCCTCTGATTGCATAGACAAGTAAAATACACGGATTTTTTAAAATTCGTACTTTTTGGGGATAAACTGAAAAAGGGGATAAAAATAGTACCAATCAAATGGCCGCAGCTAGAGTCATGCAATTCGGAGTATACATTCCTCTGAATGCGTAGACACGGAAAATAAACGGATTTTTCGAAATTCCTACTTTCAAGGGATACAATGGTACAGAGGGATAAAAATAGTACCAACTAAATGACTACAGCTAGAATGATGAAATTCTAATTGCGTAGAAATGTCAAGGGGGTAAAAATGGTACCAACCAAATGGAAGCAGCTGGAATCATGGAATTCGGTGTATACATTCCTCTGACTGCATAGACACGACAAATAAAAAGTTTTTTTTCCAAATTCGTACTATTCGGCAAAAATTGGTTGAATCATGAAGTTAGGTTATTTTGCACTTGTACGTCTGATAATGGATTTTCAAAATTTGTACTTAAAATAGAATGGAAGTACAACCAACTGTAGCACCCACTATCTTCCAATATTTATGGTATGTACGATTTTTGAAAATATAAATATAAGAATATTTATTTTTTTATTTGAAATAGATAATGGTTATAATTAAAATATTATATTTATTTATATAATTATTTTTTCAATATTTGTATTTGTTTTAGTTTGGCTATATTACAAAATTTATATTTTCCTGTAATATTGCTGCACTTCTACGAAAACCGACAACCTCTGTGGAATGCAATCAATGGTGGAGGGTATATAAAGTTCGGCCCGGCCGAACTTAACGCCGTTTTTACTTGTTTGTGTTTACGTTCGCTTGCCGAGATGTGGTTGTTCATCATACAAATCTTGAAATATAATGAAGTTGCGAGAAATGTTTTGCTGTGTTTGTTCAAACCTCCAACCACAACACACAACAACGTCAACCAACATACTTATCAACCAGTACTTATATATTAACTTTTTGTAAGCGTGTGTGGAAGTACTTATTTCTCAACTTATTGTAAGCGTGCGTGGAAGTGCTTATTTTTTTACAATCCGGATCCGAAAAATAAGTAGTGAAGGTTTTTGGTTTTGCCTTATTCCCCGTATTACTTGGTAATGAGAGTTTTTGCTGGGAAGTTATGAACCTTATTGTCAAAATAACATGCCTCAATGCATAACAAATTAATATTTCAGACACAAAATTTTTATTTATTTTTGTTGCACAATGTAATTCAAAAGATTAGGTACTTATTGTTTTTGGCCCACACTAATGTACAGCTATGCATATTGTTCGTTTGTCTCCTACAGCTGCGTTCCATTTAACCACAGTATTGTTGTCCTTTCTCCAGTTGCTGTTCTTTTCTTTTGTGTGAATGTGTGTATGTGAGTGGGAGGCATAAATAAATGAATGGATGCATATGTCATTGCTCCAGTTTTTTGCGGCAGTTTTGTTCTTCTTTTTGCCATTGTGCATTCTCTATGCTCGCCTCTCTTTTTCTGTTTTGACAAGATTTTGTTATGACGGTGATATTCATGTTTTTTTTTTGCGAATAATGTTATGACATTTAAATAGGAGGGAATAACTGTATTTAAAGCAAATCGATTGGTAAAACAGTGAAATGTGTTTAATATCCAAGTTATCGTACAACATTTGTATTATATCCAGAGCTTCATTAGAACAAAAAAAAATATCTGTCTGTAGTTGAATGTGCTCGTATATGTCTAAAGGAGTATTAATATTTGATTCGATGGGTAATGTTAATGCAGTTTCAACAAATTTTAAATTTTTGCTTCACTTTTTCCCAATATTTTTTAAATTTAATTCTATTAAATCAAAATCATTCAAATGTAGATTAATGCAAATTTCCACAGCACAGCACTGAATCAAACAATTCTCTACAATGCAGAGGAAGTTTTCAATTTGCTCAAAGTTTTTGCATAGAAAAGATCAAAAGAAAGAAAATCGTAGAATTCTCAGAGGTTTTCAACATTATTTATCATCGGTTCGTTAGCTATTTAGCCATCATGACCAACAGGCGGAAAAGCTTTGTGTTGGAATTTCATTATGGCCAGATTTCTGTCGCTTCACTGTTAGCGAATTTTGTTTGACAAACATCGAATTCATTAGATTCATTCAGTCGCGAATGAATGACGTACAGTGCTGATCTAAAATCTAGGTACATGACGATAACAAGTGGAATGTGGGAATGTTTGTGAAAGATTAAAATTTCTGATGGTATTTTTGGGATTTAATGGCTCTAAATCGAAAATTCATCAAAACTGATAAAAAACGCTATATAATGACATGGCGTCCACTTTAGTAAAAAAAAATTCAAAACATCCAACACATTTTTTCCACTTTGGGAATTCTGCTTTTTTGGGAAAATATGCTAAACCTGCAAATATAGTAATTTTCATCACTTTTATCCATTTTGTTGAATTTTACGTATATTTTGGACCTTAAATTCGCAACATTTTAAGAGATGTGACCTGGAATGGCCAAAACTTTTTGCAACAATTTTGTTTTAGCGAAAACATCAATACCGACGGATTGTAAAAAAAAGTATTGTTTGCAACCTTTTTAGATAAATAAACAAGTAGTGTAGTTACCTTATAAACCAAAGTGAAAAGTTTCAAAATGACCGAAATTGAAAAAAATGTGTTTCCCTAAGTTTGAAATAAACAGCATATGAGTCATTCCATGCCAAGCGGTACGGTATTTGACCTCCTCGATAGCTGCGATTGTTTCAATTTTCAATTTTTGAAAAGCAAAAATGCAAAAAAACAGGTAAGGAAATGCTAAAGTCGGGCGTGGCCGACTATATGATACACTCCACTTTCTATCCGAATACAATTCGCCAATTTTAAAGAAAATCGGGTACACTATGTGGTTTCTAAAGCGGAAAATGTTAAATCGGGGTTTTCTAAATCAGAAACGATCTTTAGCCCACTGTTTCTAGTTGGATTATAAGATGTTGTGCCAAATTTAAAGAAAATCGGGTACACTATGTGGTTTCTAGAGCGGCAAATGTCAAATCGGGAGCGACTTTTGTATGGGGGCTATATCTAAATCTGAACCGATCTTACCCGCCTTCTGCATACGTGTTTCTAGTTGGGTTATAAGATATTTTGCCAAATTTAAAGAAAATCGGGTACACTATGTGGTTTCTAGAGCGGAAAATGTCAAATCGGGAGCGAGATTTGTATGGGGCTATATCTAAATCTGAACCGATATGCCTCAAATTAAATAGCATTCGTCCTTGATCCACAAAACTTACTTGTGCCAATTTTTGTTAAGATCGGACTATAATTGCGACATGTAATTTGATTACAACAATAGATGGACAGACAGACGGACATTGTTAAATCGAATCAAAAAGTGATTCTAAGTCGATCGGTACAACAAGTAAGGAAAGGCTGAAGTCGGTCGGGGCCGACTATATGATACACTCCACTTTCTATCGGAATACAATTCAATTCAGTAAAAAAGTGAAAACGGGAAAAAATTTTGTTTGTTTCCTAATCACAGGTTAATATGACCTGGTCTAATTTGTCAAATCGAGAATAATATTTGTTTCGGGGCTATATCCAAACGTGGAATGAAGTGACTAACTTTCACAATAAGTTCTTCCAGTTGAAGTATAACATGTTATGCTCAATTTTAAGAAATTCTTTATATATATAAATCTGAACCGATATATAAATCTGAACCGATCTGACTTATTTTCACCATAGGTGTTCCTATTTTAAATATAAGATATTTTGACAATTTTGAAGCAAATATGTTAAAATATGAGGATTCTAGAGCGGAAAAATTCAAATTGGGAACGGAATTTGTATGGGAACTATATATAAATCTGAACCGATCTGACCCATTTTTACCACAGGTGTTTCTAGTTGAACTATCAGATGTTTTGTCAATTTTGAAGAAAATCTTTTGAAATATGTGGTATCTAGAGTGAAAAGGATCAAATCGGGAGTGAAATTCGTATGGGGGCTATATCTAAATCTGAACCGATTTTCTTCAAATTAAATAGCGTTCGTCCTTGTGCCGAAAAACTTCGTTGTGCAAAGCTTCGTTTAGTTCTGGCTACAATTGCGACCTGTATCGTGATTACAACAATATATGGACAGACGGACATTGCTAAATCGACTAAGAAAGTGATTCTAAGTCGATCGGTATAATTAACAATGGGTCTATCTCGCTTCCTTTTGGGAGTGTATAATTAACAATGGGTCTATCTAGCTTCCTTTTGGGTGTTACAAACAAATGCACAAAGCAAAAAAATTAAAAAAATCATGATTTTGTTGTTTGTTTAAATACCCCATTATATATTACATAAAAAAATTTATTTTTTCAGTTTGTAATATCTGGGATCTCAACAAAAAATCTATGAATAAATGTAGAAGTTATGACCCTTATGTTGATGTAAGGGAATTTTGTCACACGTGAATTACAAACGTAATTACAAACTAAAATAAAATATTCCGCTATCTAATTTGTAAAGGGATTTTGCGCACTATTTAGACAAGAAAAAATCATTTGTGTCTACAAGTATCATATCACATATAAACATTGTTAGAATGTTAGATATTAAAAATTACTTTTTCGACTTCTTTCTATATTTTATGATTTTTTCGTGCCAGAAAAAATATATTTTTTAGAAAAAAATTGAAGACTGTTCCTTAAACCACTGTTTCCATTTAAAAATGTTATTCGCAATATTTGAACTAGGGTATCCAATTATTGGCAATTTTCAGATATTCTATTAATCGTTTATTTGCAGACACTGAGTTTCCAAATAATCGAATAAAGGCCTCAAGAAATATTCAATTAAGCGATTAATTGAATAATTGTTCAACTCATTAGAACACGTGACACACATGCAATACAATAACAGTCATTAATTTTCCATATTTATGTAAAGAGTGATTTTTTTGAGGTTAGGATTTTCATGCATTAGTATTTGACAGATCACGTGGGATTTCAGACATGGTGTCAAAGAGAAAGATGCTCAGTATGCTTTGACATTTCATCATGAATAGACTTATTAACGAGCAACGCTTGCAAATCATTGAATTTTATTATCAAAATGCGTGCTCTGTTAAGAAAGTTCAGAAAGAAATTGTGTTCAGCGACGAAGCTCATTTTTGGCTCAATGGGTACGTAAATAGGCAGAATTGTCGATTTTGGAGTGAATATCAGCCAGAAGCATTGCAAGAGCTACCAATGCATCCAGAAAAAGTCACAGTTTGGTGCGGTTTATGGGCTGGTGGCATCATTGGACCGTACTTCTTCAAAGATGATGCGAATCGTAACGTAACTGTGAATGGTGAGCGCTACCGTGAGATGATATCCAACTTTTTTTTGCCCAAAATGGAAGAACTGAACTTGGTTGACATGTGGTTTCAACAAGATGGCGCTACATGCCACACAGCTCGCGATTCTATGGCCATTTTGAGGGAAAACTTCGGAGAACAATTCATCTCAAGAAATGGACCGGTAAGTTGGCCACCAAGATCATGCGATTTGACGCCTTTAGACTATTTTTTGTGGGGCTACGTCAAGTCTAAAGTCTACAGAAATAAGCCAGCAACTATTCCAGCTTTGGAAGACAACATTTTATGCGTTTTTTTTTTAAAAAAAACTTATCAAGCTCTTAAAAAATCACCCTTTATAAATACATTTCGAAATAAAATCTGAAAATAAAAACAAACAAAAAAGTTTGCTGTAGTAATTTCCTATATCGGAGCTAATATAATATTTCAGAACGATTCTGACATGTCTTACTATTCTTATATGAAAAAGAATATACTTTGGATTTAATTTGAAATTCAGAATAAGTTGAATGCACAATTTTTATGAATATTGATTTTTCATTTGTTTTATTTTGGGATATTCTACTGGTTCAAATCAAATATTGATTAAAGACCAAAATAAAACAAACGAATAACTACAATAATTGAGCGCTGGCTGAATGATGCTTGAAATGTGGCAAGTGTGCTTTATTATTTGGTGCATATTCGGCAAGTGAGTTGTGCTTCTCATTCGTTTGTGAGGATCAACTACTTAAAGAAACCGGGTATGAAGTTGAAAAGGGCGGAAATCATGATAGTTGTAGTGTGCAGCCAAGTAATAAATGTCACCATGTCATTTGTAATTAAATTTGCTTTCTATAGAATATAGAGACAAAATGGTCTTGAGCCTGGAGAATATCCCAGTTCAAATCAATATTGATTTTTTTTACTATTTTTACATATATAATGTTGTCGATGGAAATATATAATTGAATTTTAAAAATAATAACAATTAATAATAATCCAAGAGTATATTAGACTGTCCGACAGTCCATATTACACTTGAACCAGATGATATACATCTGAAACTATAGGTGAAATAGAGTTAATTGGCGTTTTTATTTTCTCATCCCGTCCCTTAAAAGGACAACAAACTTCCAAAGGATACAATTTTTCAATAATTATTTTTAATACTTATTAGCACCCTATGACACGGTATAAATGATAAATCAAAGAAAAAAGAAAATAATAAAAATTCTTTAAATTTCAAGCTTCCGTATTAGTATAGTATTAACAACCATTTAAAGTTTTGTCTCTTAAAGATCAAGATATGAATAAACTAGAAAAAGTAAGTCGTAAATTTGAACTAGATGTTACTGCTGAGCTAATACGGATATTTGAAGTATTTTTAATAGATGTTTTCCTCTTTAATTTGACACTAATGCCGATATCATAGGGTGCGAACATGTATATAAAATAGTTTTTTGAAAAATTGTATCCTTTGCAAATTTGTACTCTTGTGCAGAGGCAACAGGATGAGGAAATGAAAAACTAAAAACGCCATCTTCATGATGTATTATGAATTTCCTTAAAATGTATATCTTAATTCATTTAGAGTCCACAAATTCTTCGTTAATTATAGAACATTTATTTATAATATAAATTTCAGTATTGTATGGAAAACTTATACTATCGATTAATCGATTATTTGGATCATGATTTTTTAATTATTCAAATAAAAAAATTAAATTAAACAAGTAAAAAAGGCGTTAAGTTCGGCCGGGCCGAACTTTATATACATTCCACCATGGATTGCATTCCAAAGAGGTTGTCGGTTTTCGTAGAAGTGCTGTAATATTACAGGAAAAAATATATTTTTTTAATATAGCCACACCAAAACAAATACAAATATTGAAAAAATAATTTTATATATAAATATAGTATTTTAATTATTTCAAACCATTATTTATTTAAAATCAAAAAATAAATATTCTTATATTTATATTTTCAAAAAGCTTAAATACCATAAATATTGGAAGATAGTGGGTGCTACAGTTGGTTGTATTTCCATTCTATTTTAATTCCAAAAGTACAAATTTTGAAAATCCATTATCAGACGTACATGTGCAAAATAATATTACTTCATGATTCAACCAATTTTTGCCGTAATAGAAAAGGTACGAATTTGGAAAAAACTTTTTATTTTGCGTGTCTATGCAGGTAAAGGAATGTATACACCGAATTCCATAATTCCAACTGCGTCCATTTGTTTGGTACCATTTTTACCTACTTGACGTTTCTACGCAATTAGAATTTCATCATTCTAGCTGTAGTCGTTTAGTTGGTACTATTTTTATCCCTCTGTACCATTGTGTCCCATTGTGCCATTTTTCCGTGTCTACGCAGTCAGAGGAATGTATACTCCGATTGTAACCCCTTTTTCCGTTTTAACCCCAAAAAGTACGAATTTCAAAAAAATCGTCTATTTTCCGTGTCTACGCAGTCAGAGGAATGTATACTCCGAATTTCATGACTCCAGCTGTGGTCATTTGATTGGTACTATTTTTATCCCCTTTTTAATTTTAACTCCAAAAAGTACGAATTTCGAAAAACCTGTTTATTTTAAGTGCCTACGGAGGAATGTATACACCGAATTTCATTATTCCAGGTGTAGCCGTTTTGTTGGTACCATTTTTATCCCTCCGTACCCATGTATCCCTTGAAAGTACGAATTTGGAAAAAAAAACCTTTTATTTTTCATGTCTACTTAGTCAAAGGAAAGAATACTTCGAATTTCATGAGTCTAGTTGTGGTCATTTGATTGGTACTATTTATATCCCCTTTTTCCATTTTAACCCCAAAAAGTACGAATTTTGAAAAATCCGTGTATTTTACTTGTCTATGCAATCAGAGGAATGTATACACCGAATTTATTATTCTAGGTACAGCCGTTTGGTTGGTACCATTTTTATCCCTCTATTCCCATGTAACCCATTAAAAGTACGAGTTTGGAAACAATACTTTTATATTATGTATCTACTCAATTAGAAGGATGTACATACCGAATTTCGTGGTTCTAGCTGTTGTCGTTTAATATGTACCATTTTTATCCCTTTTTTGCCCCATTTCACCCCCTACAAATAAGAATCACTTTATGGTGCACGTTTTTGCTATAAGGGGTATGCGCATACAAATATCAAGCAAATATAAACAGACATATTCAAAAAACATGCTTAAATACGCTAAAAAATTAGGGATTATTATGGGTATTTTTAGTCCTTGTGAGGGAAAAATGTTTCCCTTTGGGCCCAATCCTAACCGATCTACGACTATAAGACGAATTTGTGGAAAATTTGGACGCCCTAGCTCTTTTCGTTTAGAAGCTAGCGGGCTTTCAACAGACGGACGGACGGACGGACATGGCTAGATCGTCTTAGAATTTTATGACGATCAATAATATATATACTTTATAGGGTCTCAGGTCGATATTTCAAGGTGTTACAAACGGAATGACGAAGTTAGTATACCCCCATCCTGGAGGTGGATGGTATAAAAATTACCATACATTTTTTCGTACTTTAACGGCAAAATTTGGTTGGATCATGGATAATGGATTTTCAAAATTTGTACTTTTTGAATTAAAATAGAATGGAAATACAATCAACTGTAGCACCCACTATCTACCAATATTTATGGTATTTAAGCTTTTTGAAAATATAAATATAAGAATATTTATTTTTGATTTTAAATAAATAATGGTTTGAAATAATTAAAATATTATATTTATTTATAATTTTTTTTTTAATACTTGTTTTGTTTTGGTCTGGCTATATTAAAAAAATATATTTTCCTGTAATATTACTGCACTTCTACGAAAACCGACAACCTCTTTGGAATGCAATCCATGGTGGAGGGTATATAAAGTCCGGCCCGGCCGAACTTAACGCCGTTTTAACTTGTTTTAAATTTTGTTTGTTCTGATATTGCACAGAACAATAGTGCGACTTCATTATCCTCAACCCTAACCAAACTTTCTTTATATATAGAAGATGGTGGCTCAAAAAATTAAAATTGACTCACGTTGTATTATTTTAATTCAAAGATATACAGGTCTAAAAAATATACTTTTTAATGAAAATTTGTAGAATTTATTGTTTCACGATTAGAGTGGCTACTTAGTGAACTGCTTTGAACTTCAAATTTATGTTAATTATGACGACACCAATGCAAACCTAACAATTTTTAGTGCCAGACATGGATTACGAATATATATTATCATAGCCTGTTTGAATGGACTACGTTAATAGACAGTGTGTATAATTTGTTTCTTAAAGATTTTATAAGGATATGAAAGAATAACGTCATTTATGTTTTCAAAAATTTTAATTGTATCAAGTAATTGATCAACAGTCCTTTATGTCGAACTTATCTGCAACTTTTAACTGTTTATCTGCGCCTAAGAAAATAAATTCCATTAACATGTCTGTAAACTTTACATCCATAGTGTAGACACTTGTAATGTTGTTCCTTTATTTTTTGCTGATTTGGTCATCATTATCACATTCCTCAACGTTTGCCGAGGGTCAACAAAACAAAATGCGACATCAGCATCCCGACTCATCACAATTAAATGTTATTGGGCCTCAGGTATAGAGGCAGATTGTGCAAATATTTTGATAAATAGCGTTTCCTTAGTCATGGACATGTCTCTGGGTAATCGAATCAAGTGACCAACAACATCAGCATCAACATCAACATATGACCAGAAGCTGTCCCATCTTTATTTATTTGTTTGATTTCCTTGTCAATGATTTTGTGGTTGGTTTCCTTTGTAAGGCTGGCTGCCTTCCTTCCTGCCATTGTGTGTTTATCTTCTGCTTTTCGCATTTATTTGTACACCTCTGAGTGTTGTTATTGTGATTCGTTAATAATTGCCCAAAGGCATTGGGTCACATCAAGGCCATTATTGTGCTGCTGCTCTCCTCCGAGGCCATTCAATATTTCTAATTGATTTGCGGCAGAGGTCAGCCATGTGTTCGTTCCTGTTTCATGGTCTTGTGGCACGAAATATTTATGGTGAACTGAACTGATAAGGGCTATCGCGGCGCAATGCCTTTAATTAGTCGAGAGCATTGTGTTAAGGATATATTGATTTTTGCCACCTTCCACCTTCCCCATCTAGATATCAACACTGACTGTGGTGTATGGACAATGAGGCGAATCTGCGCATTAAATATATTAACAAAATTGACTATGAATTATTACAAAGGACTTAATGGATACTTTAATTAAAAAACAAAACATTTCGTAGACTGGGGAAGAGAAAACCTTTTTTGTGGATTTTGGATTACTTTTTTACACAACGAACCGATTTTTATACCCTACACCACAGGGTATAATGTCTTTGTGCATTTGTTTGCAACACCCAAAAGGAATCGAGATAGACCCATCATTTATTATACCGATCGACTTAGAATCACTTTTTGAGTCGATTTAGCGATGTCCGTCCGTCCGACCCTCCGTCCGTTTGTCCATCTATTCTTGTAATCAAAGTCCAGGTCGCAATTGTTGTTAGAACTAAACTTTGCACAACGAAGTTTTGTGAGATAAGGACGAATGCTATTTAATTTGAAGCAAATCGGTTCAGATTTAGATATAGCTCCCATACAAATGTTTCCTCCGATTTGACTCTTTCCGCTCTAGAAACCACAAACTTTGACAGATTTTCTTTTAAAATTTGGCAAAACAGCTTATATTTCAACTAAGAACAGCTATGGTAAAAATAGGATAAATCGGTTCAGATTTAGATATAGCTCCCATACAAATGTCTCCTCCGATTTGACTCTTTCCGCTCTAGAAACCACAAACTTTGACAGATTTTCTTCAAATTTGGCAAAACAGCTTACATTTCAACTAAGAACAGCTATGGTAAAAATAGGATAAATCGGTTCAGATTTAGATATAGCTCCCATACAAATGTCTCCTCCGATTTGACTATTTCCGCTCTAGAAACCACAAACTTTGACAGATTTTCTTCAAATTTGGCAAAACAGCTTACATTTCAACTAAGAACAGCTATGGTAAAAATAGGATAAATCGGTTCAGATTTAGATATAGCTCCCATACAAATGTCTCCTCCGATTTGACTATTTCCGCTCTAGAAACCACAAACTTTGACAGATTTTCTTCAAATTTGGCAAAACAGCTTACATTTCAACTAAGAACAGCTATGGTAAAAAAAGGATAAATCGGTTCAGATTTAGATATAGCTCCCATACAAATGTCTCCTCCGATTTGACTATTTCCGCTCTAGAAACCACAAACTTTGACAGATTTTCTTCAAATTTGGCAAAACAGCTTACATTTCAACTAAGAACAGCTATGGTAAAAATAGGATAAATCGGTTCAGATTTAGATATAGCTCCCATACAAATGTCTCCTCCGATTTGACTATTTCCGCTCTAGAAACCACAAACTTTGACAGATTTTCTTCAAATTTGGCAAAACAGCTTACATTTCAACTAAGAACAGCTATGGTAAAAATAGGATAAATCGGTTCAGATTTAGATATAGCTCCCATACAAATGTCTCCTCCGATTTGACTATTTCCGCTCTAGAAACCACAAACTTTGACAGATTTTCTTCAAATTTGGCAAAACAGCTTACATTTCAACTAAGAACAGCTATGGTAAAAATAGGATAAATCGGTTCAGATTTAGATATAGCTCCCATACAAATGTCTCCTCCGATTTGACTATTTCCGCTCTAGAAACCACAAACTTTGACAGATTTTCTTCAAATTTGGCAAAACAGCTTACATTTCAACTAAGAACAGCTATGGTAAAAATAGGATAAATCGGTTCAGATTTAGATATAGCTCCCATACAAATGTCTCCTCCGATTTGACTATTTCCGCTCTAGAAACCACAAACTTTGACAGATTTTCTTCAAATTTGGCAAAACAGCTTACATTTCAACTAAGAACAGCTATGGTAAAAATAGGATAAATCGGTTCAGATTTAGATATAGCTCCCATACAAATGTTTCCTCCGATTTGACTCTTTCCGCTCTAGAAACCACAAACTTTGACAGATTTTCTTTTAAAATTTGGCAAAACAGCTTATATTTCAACTAAGAACAGCTATGGTAAAAATAGGATAAATCGGTTCAGATTTAGATATAGCTCCCATACAAATGTCTCCTCCGATTTGACTCTTTCCGCTCTAGAAACCACAAACTTTGACAGATTTTCTTCAAATTTGGCAAAACAGCTTACATTTCAACTAAGAACATCTGTGGTGAAAATGGGTCAGATGAGTTCAGATATATATATAGCTCCAATACAAATTTCGCTACTGAATTGAACATACTGAACAGATTGTCTTCTAATTGGGCATATCAGCTAATATTTCAAATAGAAAAAACTAAGCGAAAGTGGGTCACATCGCATTTTCTTCAAATTTGGCAAAACAGCTTATATTTCAACTAAGAACAGCTATGGTAAAAATAGGATAAATCGGTTCAGATTTAGATATAGCTCCCATACACATGTCTCCTCCGATTTGACTCTTTCCGCTCTAGAAACCACAAACTTTGATAGATTTTCTTCAAATTTGGCAAAACAGCTTATATTGCAACTAAGAACATCTGTGGTGAAAATGGGTCAGATGAGTTCAGATATATATATAGCTCCAATACAAATTTCGCTACTGCATTGAACATACTGAACAGATTGTCTTCTAATTCGGCATATCAGCTAATATTTCAAATAGAAAAAACTAAGCGAAAGTGGGTCACATCGGTTCAGATTATATATAGCTCCCGATTTAATTCTTTCCGTTCTAGAAACAATATATATATAACACTCCATAAAATTTGGGAAAGCGTCTAATACTTCAACTAGAAAACCTTTACTAAACATGGGTCAGATCGGCTCAGATTTGTATATAGATCCCATTCATAGTTTGTGTTCAAATTTTCTTACAAATACAGATAGAAGTATGGAATTTGTAGTATATTCTCCTCTTATAGTTGCATCATCATAGGGTATAATGACTAAGTGTAGGGTATCATATAGTCGGTCACGCCCGAATTTAACCTTCCTTACTTGTTTATAAATGAAGCTATTTTCCAATATTGCATCTGTGGTTTGCTATTAATAATAATAATGTACTGAAGTTGTGAAAGTTGTGTCCAGGGTATTAGTTAGTCAGTCGGTCTTTAGACTTTCCTTAATTGTTCTTTATGTGTTTTCGTTCGAACGTACTATAAGTGTGGCATATTTCTTACGCGTTTATTAGACAAAGGTTGATACGTAACTGCTTAATGGATTCTTGCTATAACCTCCGCCGGCAAAAAATGGTCAGCAGATAAGTAAAATGGAGAGATAAATTCCCCAAACTAACTCCAACTGATTTATGTGAGATATATCTTGATTTGTGGCAAAGACGCAGGTGCAATAACGTCAGGTATTTTATTGAAAATAAGATGTCTGCGATAGAATATTAAGGAATCTTTGAACCTTAGCCGCGTGTTCAGGAGATATGTTAGTTGTATCCCAGCAAAAATCTCCATTGCCAAGTGAGGTTGGACATACGGCTGAACTAGAAGTATTTCCTATTTATATTTTGAATCCGTTTATAATTAATTACGCAGGGCAACAAGAAAATATATTACCATATACGGACACCTCTACGTGATAACCGACCAAAAATAGTTTTGACAAAGCCATGCACTTTTTATGGGCCCCCGAAGGTTTGGGCCAAAGAGTGATCATTTTCTCAGGCTCATATCTACAAACCGTTTGGAGTTTTGATGTACTCTTTGAGGCAAAGTTATAGCTCTTACCATAAAAAACAACAATTGTGAACTTGTAAAATCAAAAATCAAGGTAAAAATCGCAAAAAAGCTGTAGCTGTAGTCATTTGATGGTACCATTTTTATCCCTTTTTGTCCCATTTCACTCCTCTTTATTGTGCGCGTTCATGCTATAAGGGGAATGCGCATTCCAAATATCAAGTAAATATACATATTCAAAAAAACATGCTTAAATACTATAAATATTAGGGGTAATTCCTGTAGACCGATTTCTCCATTTGCAATCCCAACCGATATGCTGGTATAAGACGTATTCAAGCTAAATTTGGACGTTCTTGCTCCTTCAGGTCAATATTTCGAGGTGTTACAAACGGAATCTGTTGAAAGCACGCTAGCATCTAAACTAAAGGAGCTAGAATTTTTTATTTAAGCATGTTTTTTGAATATGTCTGCTTATATTTGCTTAATATTTGGTATGCGCATTCCCCTTATCGCAAAAACGTGCACTATAAAGTGATTCTTATTTGTAGGGGGTGAAATGGGGCAAAAAAAGGATAAAAATGGTACATATTAAACGACAACAGATGGAAACACGAAATTCGGTGTGTACATTCCTCTAATTGAGTAGATTCATAATATAAAAGTATTAGTTAATATTAAAATTAGTACTTTTAAGGGGTAAAATGGGAAAGAGGGATAAAAATGGTACCAACCAAACGGCTGTACCTAGAATAATGAAATTCGCTGTATACATTCCTCAGATTGCATAGACAAGTAAAATACACGGATTTTTCAAAATTCGTACTTTTTGGGGTTAAAAGGAAAAAAAAGGGGATAAAAATAGTACCAATCAAATGACCGCAGCTAAAGTCATGAAATTCGGAGTATACATTCCTCTGACTGTGTAGATACGGAAAATAAACTGATTTTTCGAAATTCGTACTTTCAAGGGATGCAATGGTACATAGGGATAAAAATAGTACCAACTAAACGAGAAACGTAGAAACGTCAAGGGGTAAAAATGGTACCAACCAAATAGGAACAGCTGGAATCATGGAATTCGGTGTATACATTCCTCTGACTGCATAGACACGCAAAATAAAAAGTTTTTTCCAAATTCGTAATTTTTCTTTTACGGCAAAAATTGGTTGAATCATGAAGTTAGGTTATTTTGCACTATGTACGTCTGCTAATGGATTTTCAAAATTTGTACTTTTGGAATTAAAATAGAATGGAAATACAACCAACTGTTGCACCCACTATCTACCGATATTTATGGTATTTAAGCTTTTTGAAAATATAAAATAAGAATATTTATTTTGTAGTGAATACTATTTAAGTGATTACTTCAATTGTGTTTGTTTTATTTTATTGTTCTTATTTTTAGTTAAAAGCTCGTGCGTCTTATCTTTTCGGCTTCTCGTTCAGAACTCGCTTCTGCTCTGACAGGGAGCATGCATATGCTTCATGTCGTATATGCAGAGATGTCGATAACGATAAAAACATGAGCGATGATACATACAATGATATCGATTACATTCTAATTGCATCTAAGGCATACTCTTACAAACTAGTTAACATACTACATTTTTTTGATTTGAAATAAATAGTGGTTTGAAATAATTAAAATATTATATTTATTTATAAAATTATTTTTTTAATATTTGTATTTGTTTATATTTATATTTTCCTGTAATATTATATTTTCCTGTAATATTACTGTACTTCTACGAAAATCGACATCATCTGTGGAATGCAATCCAAGGTGGAGGGTATATAAAGTTCGGCCGGGCCGAACTTAACACCGTTTTTACTTGTTTTTTATCAAATTTACATACTGCTGCACTGCTCTAAATGTTCGTTTAATCTAAATCATATTCAAGTAGAAAACTTTTCGATTATATATCCAACTCAGCCACACAATATTCTTATATAAACGAACTCATAATTTCAATGAAAATCCTTTCGCTTGCGGCGAATGTTGTTTTAGTTATTTTTTGTGTTATTTCAGCGACAGCTGGTGGTGACACAATGTCAATATTGATTTAGACAAAAAGAAGAAGCAGCAAAAAAATGAAAACCCTCTGAATATTTCCACACTAATTACTTGGCCAAAACGCAGACAGTCATAGAGACAGCGTTTTTTTTCTTCTCTCTTCTGCTACTGCTTCTGCTTCCATTGATCCAATTCAACCACTGGCACTAAGGCTTGTCTAAACACGAGTGTCTATCAAATAGAAATGTTTACTTCGGCGTCTGCAGCACGTCACTTGAACTCGACTGGTGTTTGTGGCGTTGCTGATTGCGCGTCTTGGGAGTAGAACGACACTGTGCTGCAATGTGGACACAGAACATGCTAACGCCAGCCAACCAATTTGTATGGGAGACAAACGGAATTATAATGACAAGCAAACAAACATATTTGACGATGGCGTTGGCGTTCGGTCGTTCGTTGTTGCGATAACGATCTTTTAATTACTGCACCAAACATGACGGCATTTCTTCAAGTGTATATATGTTCCTGTCACTCCTACGAAATCAATCAAAATAATGATTACACAGTTAAATACTACAGAGACACATACGCGACGAGTATTTATTGTATTTTACGGCGGGAAGACAATCGAAGGAAACCTGTCATCATTATCATTGTAGTAGTAGTAGTAATCGAGGTCAGTGTGTGTGTGTGGCTATATGAACAAGGATACGGGTAGTGCTCTTGTTATGTGATTTGATGGTTCTAATCGGAGATTTATGGTTTGTGTGTCTTCATGTAAGTTGCAACCGGATTTTCCATTTAAATTTAACGTTATCTTAACTTGCTTACGACACATATGAACCATACCATGCCATGCCGATATAAAAGTCAAATTAAAGAGGAGAATATCTGTTCAAACAATTTTAAATTGCATGCTTCTATCTGTATTAGTTTAGCGTTGACAACCTTTTCAAGTTTTCCCTCTTAATAAATACATATAAAACTAATATAATTGAAATGATTGTTAATGCTAAACTAATACAAACAAGTAAGAAAGCGTTAAGTTCGGCCGGGCCGAATCTTATATACCCTCCACCATGGAGTGCATTCCATAGTATTACCAGCAGATTTAAGGATGTCGACTTTACATAGAAGTACAGTACCATATTACGAAAATTGTGATATTTTTATGCTCATTACTATATTTGTTTAATATTTCAAACTATAAGGTATACTTACGCGCACTGTTTAAAATCTACTACTATATATAAATAAAATCCTGTAATTGTGAAAGTGAACATGCCTAAATATTAGGCGATTGTCATGCGCCATTAGAAAGAAGCATTTTCAGATGCAGACAAAGTGATAAGAAAAGTATAAATTTTAAAGATATCCCCATTCGCCCCATTCCCCCACCAAATGTACATATTTCGAAAAAACCCTCTTTCGACTCTTCATAGTCAGAATGTATACACCGAATTTCATGATTTCAACTTCAGCAGTTTGGTAGGCCCCATTTTTATCCCTCTTTTTCCATGCTTTATATAAGGTTACTTTCTATATATGTGTGCCACAAAATTTGAAATCAATTTTTGAAAGCTTTTTTCTCAACCAATTTTGCTCAAATTTTGCACACTTAATCATTTTCGATGACAATACAAGGAAATGGAAAAATTTGACCAATTGGACAAAGGGGCGTGGCACCTCCCATACAAAGTTAAAACCTATTATTGAATATTGTCAGTTCTATGACACCTAGAGTGCTGAAATTTTGTGTAAGTGCATCTAGCATCAATGTGCATAGTTGTGCCAAAAATGAGCGGTATTGGAAAAGTGGGCGTGGCACCTCCCATACGAAGTTAAAACCTATTAATGAATATTGTCAGTTCTATGACACCTAGAGTGCTGGAATTTTGTGTAAGTACATCTAGCATCAATGTGCATAGTTGTGCCAAAAATGGGCGGTATTGGAAAAGTGGGCGTGGAACCTCCCATACGAAGTTAAAACCTATTATTGAATATTGTCAGTTCTATGACACCTAGAGTGCTGAAATTTTGTGTAAGTGTATCTAGCATCAATTCGCATAGTTGTGCCAAAAATGGGCGGTATTGGAAAAGTGGGCGTGGCACCTCCCATACGAAGTTAAAACCTATTATTGAGTATTGTCAGTTCTATGACACCTAGAGTGCTGAAATTTTGTGTAAGTGCATCTACCATCAATGTGCGTAGTTCTGCCAAAAATGGGCGGTATTGGAATAGTGGGCGTACCACCTCCCATACGAAGTTAAAACATATTATCGAATAGTGTCAGTTCTATGACACGTGCTCAAATTTTGTGTAAGTGCATCTAGCATCAATGTGCGTAGTTGCGCTTAAAATGGGCGGTAATGCAAAAGTGGGCGTGGTACCTCCCATACAAACCACAAATTAAAAATCTATTATTTCTGCTCCTGATAACGCAGTAATTTTTCCTTCTACAAAAGATAACTAAAAAAGAATTTCTAGGCCCAATAGAATTCTGCTTGCATAAAGCATGGATTTGAAAAAAAAAATTTTTTTGATTTACTAGTTAATTATATCCCTTAAAAGTACGAATTTTGAAAAATCTCTCAATTTTACGTGTCTATGAATTATTGGGACGTACACACCGAATTTCATGATTCTCTCTTTTTGTCCCATTTCGCAAGCTAAAACTTTTATTTTCTTTGTGGTGCTCCCAAGCTACAAGAGGAATGTCCGCAACAAATTTTAACTGTATGAAAATCAGAAATATAATTAATAAGCCAAGGCTACCAATATTTGTATACTATGTATATATATATAGAGGAAGCATTATGCTTCAATTCATAAAGTAAATATAAGGGAGCAATCATAAGTACCCTAAATATTGGGGGATAGCGAGCGTATTTTAAGCTACAGTCGTTTGGTTGGTTGTATTTCCATCCTATTTTAATTTCAAAAGTATACATTTTGAAAATACCTTATCTCTCACGTACGCAGTATAAGACAACTTCATAATTCTATCATTTTTTGTTGCAAAAGCAACAAAATAAAGTACGAATTTGTAAAAAAAATATTTTACGTGGTTATGCAGTCAGAGGAATGTATACACCGAATTCCATGATTCCATATCAGCGGCCATTTTGTTGATACCATTTTTATCCCCTTTTTCCAATTTTGCCCCCTCAAGAGTACGACTATCTAAACTCTGTTTATTTTACGTATCTACATAATTAGAGGGATTTCTAGCTGTATTCGTTTAGTTGGTACTATTCTTATCCCCTGTAGCCATTGTATCCCTTGAAAGTACGAATTTGGAAAAAACGTTTTATTTTTCGTGTCTACGCAGTCAGGGGAATGTATACTCCAAATTTTATGATTTTAGCTGCGGTCATTTGGTAGGTACTATTTTTATCCCCTTTTTCCATTTGAACCCCAAAAAGTACGAATTTTGGAAAGTTCTTTTATTTTACGTGTCTACGCAATCAGAGGAATGTATATATCGAATTTCATTATTCTAGGTGCAGTCGTTAGGTTGGTAATATTTTCATCCCTCTATTCTCATTTAACCCCTTAAATGTACGATTTTAGAAAAAATACTTTTATATTATGTATCTATTAGAGGAATGTACACGCCAAATTTCGTGTTTCCATCTGTTGTCGTTTGATAGGTACCATTTTTATCCCTTTTTGTCCCATTTCGCCCCCTACAAATAAAAAAAACTCTATGGTGCCCTTTTATGCTATAAAGGGAATTCGCATTGCAAATATCAAGTAAATACAAGCTAATATGTTCAAAAACAGGCTGAAATACTCTAAATATTAGGGATATTTTCAGTTCTTGTGATGGAAAAATTTTTCCCTCTTTGCCGATTTCGCCCACTTTCAATCCCAAACGATCTTTAACCATAAGACACATTTTGGAAAAATTTGAACCTCCTAGCTCAATTCGTACCGCCGCTATCGTGCTTTCAACAGACAGACAGACGGACATGGTTATATCGTCTTAGAATTTTACCACGACCCAGAATATATATACTTTATGGGGTCTCCGATGAATACAACCATTCAAGGTGTTACAAACGGAATGACAAAGTGAATATACCCCCATCCTGGAGGTGGAGGGTATAAAAAACATATGAATCGTGTTTTCCGTTTACAAATTATGTTTATGCTTATATTGATTTCGCTATAACACAACACACGTTATTTGAAATTTGGGTTATGTGGTTCCTAAATTGTAGTCCAAATACTAAATTGGAATTTTAATTTAAAATACTTTATTTATATCTTTTTCCAGTTTAGGACAGCAAGTTACAAAAATCAAAAAATCATTAATATCATCCTGCTAGGACTTTGTAAGATTTCTTTCTTAAATTTTTCCAACCGAATGTTAGATTTTCTTTAGCACTCACCTGTTGCTGACATCACAACAGACATGACGTGTTATAATTTAACCATACAAATGTTACATATTCTAGACGCCAGCAATTTACATACATATGTACAAAGTACATTGTCTTTATTTACGTAAGTGTATTTATAATGTGTGGATATGTACCCAAATACACCTGTTGTCTTGAATAAATGCTTTGCATAAATATATACATACGGATACGGGAATGATAGTCATGGAACATTTCAGAAACATAATAAATGAAAGAAGTCCTCCCTCACCTTTTAATAGAGTCCTGTCTATTAGTTGATTCAACTGGAGCACAGTATTTCGAAGCGGGTATTATAATTTTATGTGATTTAATTTGATAACACATGGGGAGAATTTATTTATTTGATTTTGTTTCTGGTATACATTTAATTAGTATACCCCCACCATAGGATATTCACCTCATCCTCCATATAGTATATATGAGTTGTAGTGAAATTCTGTTGAAAGCACAGACAGGTTTAATTTTTCCATATAAAGGGTGATTTTTTAAAGCTATAGGAAAGTTTTTCAAAAAAAAACACATAAAATTCAGAAAAATCTTTATTTGAATCGACAGTACTGTCCATATATTTTAATCTTTGAAGATTATTTCATGCAAGTGTTGACCTTGACTGCGCCTCAAATGGTCCATCCGCTTAGTCCAATTCTGGCATTTCCACGTTTTTGAGTAACAGAGGCCCAATTGCTGCGAACGACGACGAATCGATAATTGATGGTCATCATTAACACTAGCCGATACAGCTGCGATATTTTCTTCAGTTCGCACTCTATGTAAGCGTGTTGGTGGTCTAATGTCCAACAATGTAAATTTGGTGCGAAATTTAGTCACAATAGCCCGAATAGCCGCTTCAGTGGGCCATAAAATGGAAGCGCGCGCGATGAACTTTCTTAACAGAGCACGCATTTTGATAATAAAATTCAATAATTTGCAAGCGTTGTTCGTTTGTAAGACGATTCATGGTTAAATTATAGACCAAACTGAAGATGTTTGACTGTGAAACAGAACACGAAACGTGCGTCAGCTGTTTAAACCAGTGTTGCCAAAATGATAATAGCTAAAAAATGACCCTTTATATGTCTAACAGTTGTTGGCACATTAAAACCACTGTGCCCAGAGCATGATGATGATGGACACCAGTCCAAGTTGTTTTCCTTGGGGAGTTTGCTCTTGTGTGTGTTTGTCATTGTTGCTGTTGTTATTACAATTATAATTGTTGTTTTTGTTATTGTACCTATCAAATCGAATGTTTCATAATTAAGGTTTATGACTTAATTTGAGGAGTGTTTTGTGCATGTAGTTGTGTGTACGCCATATACTGCAATATATGTACATATTTAATTTGTATGTGTACACATACAGAGTTAACTTAGCTGTCCTAATGCCGCAACACCGCATGGCTTTTGTGGCATTAATCTATTGATGGCGAAGTGCTGATCAAATGGCTTATAACGACAGCCAACAACAAACAAACAAATCAAATACTAATAAAAATAAACATGTACGTCCTTGTATGTCATTAAACGTGAGTATGTCTCTACAGTTTGCACACTCCCCATATAGAGATATATTTAGTTCGATTCAAATACTCGATAATGTCATATCAACTGTATAATAGGGCGTATTGATAAACCGAGAAAAATATATTTGTAATGTTTGTAGCGTGAGTAAATGAAAATAAATTTGGAACTATGAAAGCTTACTCGAAACGTAGCCAAACTGTGTGTATAGTTTTTCGTTAAGTGCTGCAGGTTTTTTTTGCAAAAATACAATTTTTGGTTACTCGAGTTCACATTTTACGAATTTGAGGTTCAACAATTACACCTAAATTTCAGCAAAACAGATTAAAAAAACAAGTAAAAATGGCGTTAAGTTCGGCCGGGCCGAACTTTATATACCCTCCACCATGGATTGCATTCCACAGAGGCTGTCGATTTTCGTAGAAGTGCACTAATATTACAGGAAAATATATTTTTTTAATATAGCCAAACCAAAACAAATACAAATAATTTTATAAACAAATAAATATAATAATTTTATTATTTCAAGACAAGGCTACCAATACGTTTACGCTATATATATGTATATCAAAATAATACTTCAAATCAATTCAAAAAATAAATATTCTTATATTTATGTTTTCAAAAAGCTTAAATAAATAGTGCTATGTAGTGGGTGCTACAGTTGCTGGTATTTGCATTCTATTTTAATTCCAAAAGTAAAAAATTTTGAAAATCCATTATCTCACGTACATAGTACAAAATAACTTAACTTCAACCAATTTTTCCGCAAAAGTACGAATTTGGAAAATATTTTTATTCTGCGTGTCTATGCAGTCAGAGGAATGTATACACCGAATTCCATGATTCTAGCTGCGACCATTAGGCTGGTACCATTCTTATCCCCTTTTTCCACGTTTACCCCCTCAAGAGTACGACTATCTAAGATCTCTTAATTTTACGTGAAATTTATACAGCGAGTTGCATTATTCTAGGTGCAGCCGTTTGGTTGGTACCATTTTTTCCCTCTATTCCCATTTTATCCCTTAAAAGTACGAATTTGGAAAAAGTAATTTCACATTTTGTATCTATTCAAATAGAGGAATGTACACAGCGAATTTCGGGTTTCTAGATGTTGCCGTTTGAAGGGTACCATTTTTATCCCTTTTTGCCCCATGAATAAAAATCGTTTTTGTTACCGGGGGAATGGGCACACCCAACATCAAGTAAGTACAAGCAATCATATTGAAAAAATGTGCTTAAACACTCTAAAATATTAGGGAATATTATGGGTATTTTTAGTCCTTGTGAGTGAAAAAATTTTCCCTTTGAACCGATTTCGCCCAGTTTCAATACCAACCGATCTACGACCATAACACGTATTTATGCAAAATTTGGACTTCCTAGCTTCTTTCGTTTAGATGCTAGCGTGCTTTCAACAGACAGACGGACGGATATGGCCAGATCGTCTTCGAATTTTATGACGATCATGAATATATATACTTTATAGGGTCTCAGGTCGATATTTCAAGGTGTTACAAACGGTATGACAAAGTTAGTATAAACAAAATCGAAAAATCGTTTCTAGAGCGGAACAGGTAAAATCCAGAGCGAAATTTGTATTGAAGACATATATAAATTTGAACTCATCCGAAAAATTTTAATAAAATCGATTAACATATCGTTATATATAAAAAAGACTCAACTAACATTTTTTTGGTAAATCGAGATCGTTGAATATTCACCGTGAAATATTCAACGGCTGTTGGCGTAGACCTTATCTTCCACGTGGCCCCAACGGAAGAAGTCGCAAGGTGTTAAATCACAAGATCTCGGTGGCCAATTGTGATCACCTCTTCGAGAGATAACACGGTCCGGAAACTTTTCCCGTAAAAGAGCAATGGTTTCATTGCTTGTGTGGCACGTAGCGCCGTCTTGTTGAAAGTAAACGTTGTCCAGATCAATACCATCCAAATCCGACCATAAAAGATCATTAATCATCTCTCGATAGCGCAATCCATTCACCGTAATTGTTGATCCAACCTCATTTTCGAAAAAGTAAGGTCCAATGACCCCGTCGGACCATAAACCGCACCAAACAGTCACACGTTGAGGATGGAGAGGCTTCTCAACAATGCGACAATTTTGCTTGTTGACGTAGCCTCCACCTCGGTGGCTACCTCAACAATGGACCTCATCAGTCAAGATGATGAATTTTAATAATTTCAATGCGTTGTTGAAGCGTGTATGTGTATCGTCCATTTTAAGTAATGGTGTAGTTTCTACTTGTCAAATGTCAAAGAATAAAAGCTTCAAAAGTGACTGCTACCGAAATACCGGGTGATTCAAAATAACACCTCCTGTTGGAAAACCCTGTAATTAAAACCGAATAATTAAAATTCGATAAATAATTAAATATATTACAATTTTTTAAATATTTTTATCAAAAAAGAATATTTTTTGGAATTAATAAAATTAATTCTGCAAGGAAATGGCATCCTCGCGCCTCGAAATATCTTAATTTTGTCAGAAGTTAAGTTATTACGGAATAGCCTAGAGGCAGATGTTTTCTAAATCCCTTTAGGTTTTTCAATACGCTCTAACACATATTTGACTGCGTGAATAATCTGCACGCATTATTTTAACGGGCCCATTCTGGCCGGATGTCACTCAAAGCTAATCTGCATTTTTTCCATTGGCTTTAACTAGCGCCGCATACAGTTGACCCAAATGTAAAACGAGTAATAGTTAATTGCTTGCACTGCAACACCTGGCTTTAATGGCTATTATTTATGTCGAATTAATAGAATATTCAATTAATAAATTAAACATGAATGTGTCCATGTATCTCTTTAGTTAGGCACGTTTGCATGTGTGTGTGTCATTACATGTCAAGTCGAACGATAGTTTAGAAAATATATACGTACATTAAGGTGAACCGAACAGGAGTTGGCCGAGAAGTGAAATCTTCTCTGACTCTTTTTACTAAAATTATTCATAATTTTGTCCCAAATAGTAGCAATAATACAATAGTAATTACGTAAATCGCTCATCGTAATCATTAAGCAGTTGTTGTTTAAAAAATAAATGATTTATATCTTATTATATACCATCCATCTATCTATCTATTTAGTTGCTGATTTTATAAGAAACTAATATATTTTCCTTTTCTTTTCCAGGTAAGCACATTCTTTTTAATGGCTAATGATGTGTCATCGTAAGTATTGACTCGACAGTCTAAGCGTTGATTTGTAGATCGGAAGAATTGAAGAATTGAACATTTGATTTATTTTTAACCTCAAAAATTACCTTTAATTTCTATTGGGAGAAACCTTTACCCAAAGTGATTAAGAGCTTCCCATTAGCAATGTCTTCTAGACATCGTAATTAAGGACATATCGGTAACTCCATACAAATAGACGACGAAACTTACTTACAAGGGTCGCAAAAATCATCATCATCCCAATACTACGTCACATTATCGTAGACGACATATTAACGACTATGTCGTCACATTGTCATTTACGACAATGTAAGGAACTTTCGTCACATTGTCATATACAAAAATGTAACGACAATGTCGTCACAGTTCCATACACGATATATTAACGACAATGTCGTCACATTGTCATATACGAAAATCTAACGACAATGACGTCACATTGTCATATATGAAAATCTAACGACAATGTCGTCACATTGTCATATATGAAAATCTAACGACAATGTCGTCACATTGTCATATATGAAAATCTAACGACAATGTCGTCACATTGTCATATATGAAAATCTAACGACAATGTCGTCACATTGTCATATATGAAAATCTAACGACAATGTCGTCACATTGTCATATATGAAAATCTAACGACAATGTCGTCACATTGTCATATATGAAAATCTAACGACAATGTCGTCACATTGTCATATATGAAAATCTAACGACAATGTCGTCACATAGTCATCCACGATATATTAACGACAGTGTCGTCTCATTGTCATATACGAAAATCTAACGACAATTTCATCACATTGAATTATACGAAAATCTAACGACAATTTCATCACATTGAATTATACGAAAATCTAACGACAATGTCGTCACATTGTCATATTTGAAAATCTAACGACAATGTCATCACATTGTCATATACGAAAATCTAACGACAATGTGTCACATTGTCATATTTAAAAATCTAACGACAATGTCGTCACATAGTCATCCACGATATAATAACAACAGTGTCGTCACATTGTCATCCACGATATATTAACGACAGTGTCGTCTCATTGTCATATACGAAAATCTAACGACAATGTCATCACATTGTCATATACGAAAATCTAACGACAATGTCGTCACATTGTCATATACGAAAATCTAACGACAATGTCGTCACATTGTCATATTTGAAAATCTAACGACAATGTCGTCACATAGTCATCCACGATATAATAACAACAGTGTCGTCACATTGTCATCCACGATATATTAACGACAGTGTCGACTCATTGTCATATACGAAAATCTAACGACAGTGTCGTCACATTGTCATATACGAAAATCTAACGAAAATGTCTTCACATTGTCATATAAAGGGTGATTTTTTAAGAGCTTGATAACTTTTTTTTTTAAAAAAACGCATAAAATTTGCAAAATCTCATCGGTTCTTTATTTGAAACGTTAGATTGGTCCATGACATTTACTTTTTGAAGATAATTTCATTTAAATGTTGACCGCGGCTGCGTCTTAGGTGGTCCATTCGGAAAGTCCAATTTTGGGCAACTTTTTCGAGCATTTCGGCCGGAATAGCCCGAATTTCTTCGGAAATGTTGTCTTCCAAAGCTGGAATAGTTGCTGGCTTATTTCTGTAGACTTTAGACTTGACGTAGCCCCACAAAAAATAGCCTAAAGGCGTCAAATCGCATGATCTTGGTGGCCAACTTACCGGTCCATTTCTTGAGATGAATTGTTCTCCGAAGTTTTCCCTCAAAATGGCCATAGAATCGCGAGCTGTGTGGCATGTAGCGCCATCTTGTTGAAACCACATGTCAACCAAGTTCAGTTCTTCCATTTTGGGCAAAAAAAAGTTGGATATCATCTCACGGTAGCGCTCACCATTCACAGTTACGTTACGATTCGCATCATCTTTGAAGAAGTACGGTCCAATGATACCACCAGCCCATAAACCGCACCAAACTGTGACTTTTTCTGGATGCATTGTAGCTCTTGCAATGCTTCTGGCTGATATTCACTCCAAAATCGACAATTCTGCCTATTTACGTACCCATTGAGCCAAAAATGAGCTTCGTCGCTGAACACAATTTCTTTCTTTCTGAACTTTCTTAACAGAGCACGCATTTTGATAATAAAATTCAATGATTTGCAAGCGTTGCTCGTTAGTAGGTCTATTCATGATGAAATGTCAAAGCATACTGAGCATCTTTCTCTTTGACACCATGTCTGAAATCCCACGTGATCTGTCAAATACTAATGCATGAAAATCCTAACCTCAAAAAAATCACTCTCTATATATATATGCTTGGTATGGTACGTATGATATTGACAACAAACTGACTATTTTTTATATTTTTTATTATTTTCTACCCTGATTGAGGGAACTTTGTCTTGCAAGTTGTCGTGATGATGCCATTAAAGACAATTGTCGTGGGTCACATACAGCAAATGTTCGTTTAGGAATGGTTGACGACGATTTCATGTAAAAAATCGGATTTTTTTATTAATCCCAATATTTATTTACTATTACTTTCATTTTGTTGTTCTATAATTTTTTAATAACGTTTAACTACATTTGATTAAAATTATAAAAATGAATTGGCCTTAACAATTTGAAAGAAGCTATTTTTAGCGCAAAATGTATTGTTGTACTGCGGAAATGATACACTTTAATGCATTTCAAAGATAATACCGACAATCGCCTGCAGGCTTTCATTTCATTGTTGTGATGGATGGTATTCATTTTACAATGACAGCAAATAAGCCGATTTACAGTGGTCAGTTATCGCAAATAATACTGAATGGGTTTCGGTTAAATCACATTATTTTTATAAATGTTGAAGGAAACCGTTGTGAGCCATTTTATTAAAATATCCGTTGAATTAATCTTTAATTGTTGGTGTGTTCAAATTCAAATGTTGTCTAAATTTGTTCCCCTCGTTTTTCGTTAGCAATGTTAAGATTGCACTGTGGGGAATCTATTTAAACTATATATTCCAGATATTACTATATTGCTGCAGCAAAATGCTCGCCTTATTAATGACAAATGATACACTCGTTTCTGTATTTTTCTTTTGAAACGCATTATATAATCATTGGGTCAGATTGAAAAGTTAAGAGAACATATCAAAAATATAAATGTTTTTTTTGTCGCAGAATTAACAATTAATTTCTTCGATATATTTGCTTATACCTTACGACTATCTACTTCAATCTGCATCAATCAATCTGATTTTGAATATCAGTATTGTCTTCAATATATCTATATATACAACTGACTGGCTGACTGACGCAGCATTGATCAGCGTGTTTGGTGTGTAAATTCCTCTGACACGTAGAAGCGTGTTTTTTTCGAAATTTTTATACCCTCCACCTCCAGGATGGGGGTATACTAACTTTGTCATTCCGTTTGTAACACCTTGAAATATCGACCTGGGACCCTATAAAGTATATATATTCTTGATCGTCATAAAATTCTAAGACGATCTAGCCATGTCCGTCCGTCCGTCTGTTCAAAGCACGCTAGCATCTAAACGAAAGGAGCTAGAACGTTCAAATTTTCCATAAATGCGTCTTATAGTCGTACATCGGTTGGGATTGAAACGTGACGAAATCGGCCCAAAGGGAAAATTTTTTCCCTCACAAGGACTAAAAATACCCATAATAATCCCTAATATTTTAGCGTATTTAAGCATGTTTTTTGAATATGTCTGTTTATATTTGCTTGATATTTGGTATGCGCATTCCCCTTATAGCAAAAACGTGCACCATAAAGTGATTCTTATTTGTAGGGGGTGAAATGGGGCAAAAAGGGATACAAATGGTACATATTAAACGACAACAGCTAGAAACACGAAATTCGGTGTGTACATTCCTCTAATTGAGTAGATACATAATATAAAAGTATTTTTGCCAAATTTGTACTTTTAAGGGGTAAATGGGAATAGAGGGATAAAATTGGTACCAACCAACCGCCTGTACCTAGAATAATGAAATTCAGTGTATACATTCCTCTGATTGCATATACACGAAAAATAGATGGATTTTTCAAAATTCGTAGTTTTTGGGGTTAACATGAAAAAAGGGGATAAAAATAGTACCAATCAAAGGACCGCAGCTAGAGTCATGAAATTCGCAGTATACATTCTTCTGACTGTGTAGACAGGGAAAATAAACGGATTTTTCGAAATTCGTACTTTCAATGGATACGATGGTACAGAGGGATAAAAAGAGTACCCAACTAAACGACTACACTTAGAATAATGAAATTCGGTGTATACATTCCTCTGATTGCGTAGACACGGAAAATAGGCGGATTTTTCGAATTTCGTACTTTTTGGGGTTAAAATGGAAAAAGGGAATACAAATAGTACCAACCAAATGACCGCAGCTAGAGTCATGCAATTCGGAGTATACAATCCTTTGACTATGTAGACATGGAAAATAAAAGTTTTTTTCCAAATTCGTACTTTCAAGGGATACCATTTTTATTCCTCTGTACCTATTGTTACAGAGGGATAAAAATGGTACCAACCAAACGGCTACACCTAGAATAATGAAATTAAGTGAATACATTCCTCTGATAGCGCAGACACGTAAAATAAACGGATTTTTCGAAATTCGTACTTTTTGGGGTTAGAATGAAAAAGGTGGTACAAATAGTACCAATCAAAGGACAGCAGCTAGAGTCATGAAATTCGGAGTATACATTCCTCTGACTGCGTAGACAAGCAAAATACAAGGGATACAATGGGTACAGAGGGATAAAAAGAGTACCAACTAAACGACTACAGCTAGAATGATGAAATTCTAATTGCGTAGAAACGTCAAGGGGGTAAAAATGGTACCAACCAAATGGCCGCAGCTGGAATCATGGAATTCGGTGTATACATTCCTCTGACTGCATAGACAAGCAAAATAATTTTTTTTTTCCAAATTCGTTCTTTTTCTTTTACGGCAAAAATTGGTTGAATCATGAAGTTAGGTTATTTTGCACTATGTTCGTCTGATAATGGATTTTTAGAATTTGTACTTTTGGAACTAAAATAGAATGGACATACAACTAACTGGAGCACCCACTATCTACCAATATTTATAGTATTTAAACTTTTTGAAAATATAAATATAAGAATTTTTTTTGAATTGACGTATTGGTAGCCTTACCTTATAAGCGTGATTTGAAATAATTAAAATATAATATATATTTATTTATAAAAATATTTTTTCAATATTTGTATTTGTTTTGGTTTGGCTATATTAAAAAATTTATATTTTCCTGTAATATTACTGCACTTCAACGAAAATCGACATCCTCTGTGGAATGCAATCCATGGTGGAAGGTATATAAAGTTTGGCCCGGCCGAACTTAACATATTAGAATTGAGAATTCATCTAAAAAAAATCGACACACTAAAAATATATTTAATAATTATGAAACGTTTCATAAATACAGAAAATTATTTTACTATATTTATGAAAACATTTCATAACTCAAATATTGTATAAGTTCCAACATATTCCATAATCTTTATGAAATGTTTATTTAATACTATGAAATTTTTCTAGTTCTGTTGTAACTATTTACTAAATTTCGAGATCATTTGGTTTTGTCTTTGTATACAGAAAACCAAGTTTTTAAAAGAAGTGGAAGCGACGTAGACAGTAGGTATTATATAATCACTCCACGCCCAACCTTAGTTATTCCTTAGAATAGTTGTCAATTTCTTAAAAAAAAATGAAAACAATTTCCCTGCCTTCTCCGAAGGCTGACCACTGTGCGAAGCAATTATAATTACCCTTATTCTGCAGGATATGTAAATGTTTAAATCTATGTGACTGCATGTCAGTATGTATGCATATACGTACGTATGTAGGAGTGTGTGTGCTTTGTCAGCTTTTCATTAATCTTTTAAAAATCGCAATTAGTACGAGTACATAGATGACGTCTGCATGAGTATGTTATGATTGTTGGGTTTTATCTGCAAAATTAATTAACTAATAGAAAAGGAATCCAGGATTTTAATTTAGTATAAAAGGTCATATATTTAGTGTGTGTGTGTGGGTGAGAGGTGGTGGCCTTCGTGTTGTTCTCATGAAAACAGGCTGTTGCCGTCGACGTCGTCGTCGTTGCAAAAGGCACTTATGGCACTTAACAAACTACGAACACTTGAGCAGATAGTAGATGTGCTCGTGTGGCAAATTGATACAAAATAAAATTGTCATCTTTATCGAATACTTAAGCCCAGTATGTTTATTAACTTTATTTGTATGACAGACGGTTACTTTGAAAAGTTTTTTCCCCTCCTGCAGTTTGCAATGGCACAGACAGCAAGTCACATGAAAAATTATCGGTGGTAAGGGTAATATTTCGTAGATTAATAAAATATGAAAAACACAGAATTACTTTTAGCTGAAAATTGCTGAATGGAGAAATGACTTTAAGAATTTTGCAAAATTATTTGGTAATGCTGCAAAATCCTCAAGTTTAAACGTAGTTGAACAACAAACAACAAAAGTGAACGGATTATAAATTTTAGACTTCTTATATAAAAATCCTACAATTTCTAAATCGGGTCTTTACACTAAAGTTATACCGTTTTGAAAAGGGCAGCAAACGGGTCTTAATAATATGTAAAAATTTTATGAAAAATTATTTTATTAGAAATCATCAGTTGAATGCAATATTCAAACAGTAACAGTAGGTTTCCGCAATTTTTCAATTTTTTTTTCAACAAATTTCCCAATGTGGGGAAAATATGCTATTCGGAGATTTGCCTTTTGAAAAATTTTGCAAAAATGTTTTTCTATTGAAAAAACTTTAACTGGGTTATTGTTCTGGCTCAATAACATATTGCATCTATAATTTATGGAATGCAAAATTATATACAAAGGACATGTTGGCATTTCTTACTTGTCTGCACACTACCACTATTTTGATTTCCGGCCCATGACGAAAAAACAAATGTCAATTTCTGAAAGGACGTTCCGTTGACCAAAATGATACAGAGAAGACTAAAGTCACCTCTCTATAGCATGTAAATTATGTCTTCTTTAATATAAATTAAGGGATCGGTTTTACAAGGATATAGCGAAAAGAAAAGTAAAATGGCGTTGAAGTCAGACGCGCCTTAAAGGCTGTAAAAGTGTAACACACACATATTGAGAAAATGAAGATAACATTTATGCAAATTGTTTACTATTACAGACTACAGCAACCAGATATGTTCTAAATAAATTGTGATGTTTCGGTCGGAGCCAATGTTGTCCTTTCTTCCCTAGTTTTCGCGTATATGCAGTTAGAGCCGAGTGTATACCGATCTACAACCAATAGACACATATGTGGAGAAATGTAACCACAAAGCTCATTTCATTTGAAAGCTAGAGTGATTTCAACAGACAGATGGACTAACGGACATGGCTATATCGTCTTAGAATTTTTTATGACGATCAAGAATATAGATACTTTTTTGGGTCTCCAATGTATATTTCAAGGTGTTACAGACGGAATGACAACTGAATATACTCACATCCCAAGGTGGAGGGCATACAAATACTGGTCCACTTGCACAATTGGATTATGAAATAATCTATTTCCATAAAATTGATAAGATGTAGGCTATTGTTCTGACTCAGAACCTTTTTTTCCCTTATCTACAAATGCCATGTTGAAATTTATTACTTGAGTACCTTTATCATGCGTATATTGCGTCCGGGACCTAAATTCTATAATAAGCATACAACATTTTGATGAACATTTTTTGACTTGTTACTAACATACCTGTTTTGTCGAAAGTACTTTTAACATTTGCATTCCCATTTGGGTTCGATCAATTCGCTTATATGTTCGATTAAAGGCTACAAATGTTTTTATACACTCCACGAGAGTATTATGTCTTTGCGCATTTGTTTGTAACACCCAAAAGGAAACGAGATAGACCCATTGTTAATTATACCGATCGTCTTAGAATCACTTTCTGAGTCGATTTACCAATGTCCTTCTGTCTGTCTGTCCGTCCGTCCGTCCGTCCGTCCGACCATCTATTCTTGTAATCACGATACAGGTCGCAATTGTAGACAGAACCAAATGAAACTTTGCACAACGATGTTTTTCGGGATAAGGACGAACGCCATTTAATTTGAAGAAAATCGGTTCAGATTTAGATATAGCCCCCATACGAATTTCACTCCCGATTTGACTCTTTTCGCTCTAGATACCACATATTACAACAGATTTTCTTTAAAATTGGCAAAACATCTTATATATAGTAACTAGAAACACCTGTGGTAAAAATGTGTTAGATCGGTTCAGATTTATATATAGCTCCCATACAAATTTGACTTTTCACTTTTTCCGCTCTAGAGACCACATAATGTATCAGATAGTCTTCAGATTTGGTAAAACATATTATGTTTCCACTAGAAACACCCATGGTGAATATCGGTCAGATCGGTTCAGATTTATATATAGCTCCCATACAAATTTCGCTCCCGATTTGTCTTTTTCCGCTCTAGAAACCACATATTGTATCAGATTGTCTTCAGATTTGGAAAAACATCTTATATTCGCAGTAGAATCTCCCATGGTGAATATCGGACAGATCGGTTCAGATTTATATATAGCTCCCATACAAATTTCGCTCCCGATTTGACTTTTTCCGCTCTGGAAACCACATAATGTATCAGATTGTCTTCAGATTTGGTAAAACATCTTATATTTCCACTAGAAACACCCATTGTGAATATCGGTCAGATCGGTTCAGATTTATATATAGCTCCCATACAAATTTCGCTCCCGATTTGACTTTTTCCGCTCTAGAAACCACATATTGTGTCTGATTGACTTCAGCTTTGGCAAAACATCTTATATTTAAACTAAGAACATCTATGGTGAAAATAGGTCAAATCGGTTCAGATTAAGATATAGCCCCCATACAAATGTCGTTCCCGATTTGACATTTTCCTCTGTAGAAACCACATACCACGTACTCGATTTTCTTTAAATTTGGCACAACATCTTATAATCTTAATAGAAACACCTATGCAGAAATTGGGTAAGATCGGTTCAGATTTAGATATAGCCCCCATATAAATGTCGCTCCCGATTTGACTTTTTCCGCTTTAAATGCCACATATTCTAATTGATTTGCTTTAAAATTGGCACAATATCTTATAATCTAACTAGAAACACCTGTGGCTAAAGCGGGCTAGATCGGTTCAGATTTAGATATAGGCCCCATACAAATGTGCTCGATTTTCTTTAAATTTCGCACAACATCTTATAATCTAACTAAACAAAACTATGGTGAAAGTGGGTAAGATCGGTTCAGATTTAAATATAGCCCAAATTCAAATGTTGCTCCCATAAGTTTAACCGATTTTGGCCAAACTATACATTTTATATTTCACCTATTTCGTTCCAGGTTTCAATATATCCTCATACAAATGTCCTTTCCGATACAAATTTTTTTGTCAAACACATACATTTACAGGATACAAAAATCCTTTCCGTTTTCACTTTTTCACCGAATTGAATTGTATTCGGATTGAAAGTGGAGTGTATCATAGAGTCGGCCCCGCCCGACTTTAGCCTTTCCTTACTTGTTTGCTTTCATATAGAAACAGAGGTTTAGGAACAGTCTCCAAAAAAATTGGGGAACATTTAATTTTTCTTCAAAAAAATTTTTGCTAGCACGAAAAAAATTATAAGAAATAGAATTAAATAATCGTAAAAAATTGTTTTGTTCCTTTTTTATAACGCTTTATAACGCTAAAAATAATATCTAAATGTAAAAGATCTATGGATAAATGTAGAAGCTGTGATGCTGTTTGCTAAAGATTTTTTAAAGTTGTGATTTTTTATAAATAGCACAAAAAAACCTTCACAAATAAGATAGAATAATAGTTTAGTATATTTTGTAATAGATGGCATCTAAGAAAACCAGGCCTAATTGGATAAAATCTATGACCTTTATTCTAGAAGTATGGGAATCGTGTGTCAGTTTTTACGAAGTTTTTGATAAAACTTTTCAAGAAGGGTCATTACTTCTACAGTTGTTCATATCTTTTTATTTTCTTCGTATAGATTCAAGTTTTTTCAAAATAAAACAAAATATTCTGTTATCTAATTTGTAAATAGTTTTAGCGCTAGTTAAACAGCAAATTAAACAGGTAAGAAGGCGTTAAGTTCGGCCAGGCCGAATCTTATATACCCTCCACCACGGAGTGCATTCCATAGTAGTACCAGCAGATTAAAGGAAGTCGACTTTACATAGAAGCGAAAATTGTGATATTTTTATGCACATTACTATATTTGTTTACTATTTCAAACTATAATGTATACTTATGCGCACTGTTTAAAATCGACAATCAGTCGCCATTAGAAAGAAGCATTTCCAGATACAGACAAAGTGATAAGAAAAGTATAAATTTTAAAGATATCCCTATTCGTCCCATTCTCCGCCCAAATGTACAAATTTCGAAAAAACCCTTTTTCGAGTCTTCATAGTCAGAATCTATACACCGAATTTCATGATTTCAACTTCAGCGGTTGGGTAGGTTCCATTTGTATCCCTCTTTTTAATTATATCCCTTAAAATTACGAATTTCGAAAAATCCCTCTATTTTACGTGTCTATGCAATTAGAGGGATGTACACACCGAATCATGAACTAGCTGTTGTCGTATCATTGGTACCATATTTTATCCCTTTTTGTCTCATTTCGCCCGCTAAAACTTTTATTTTCTTTGTTGTGCTTCCAAGCTACAAGAGGAATGTCCGCAACAAATTTTAACTGTATGAAAATAAGAAATTTAATTAATAAGCCAAGGCTAGCAATATTTGTACACTATGTATATATAATGGATATAATACTTCAATTCATAAAGTAAATATAAGGGAGCAATCATAACAAGTAAGAAGGCGTTAAGTTCGGCCGGGCCGAATCTTATATACCCTCCACCACGGAGGGCATTCCACAGTATTACCGGCAGATTAAAGGATGTCGACTTTACCTAGAAGCACAGTACCATATTACGAAAATTGTGATATTTTTATGCACATTACTATACTTGTTTACTCTTTCAAACTATAATGTATACTTATGCGCACTGTGTAAAATCTACTACTATAAATAAATACAATGTTGTAATTGTGAAAGTGAACATGCCTAAATATTAGGCGATTGTCAGTCGCCATTAGAAAGAAGCATTTTCAGATACAGACAAAGTGATAAATGTACAAATTTCGAAAAAACCCTTTTTCGAGTCTTCATAGTTAGAATGTATACACCGAATTTCATGATTTCAACTTCAGCGGTTTGGTAGGTCCCATTTTTATCCCTCTTTTTAATTATATCCCTTAAAGGTACGAATTTCGAAAAATCCCTCTATTTTACGTGTCTATGCAATTAGAGGGATGTACACACCGAATTTCATGATTCTAGCTGTTGTCGTATCATTGGTACCATATTTTATCCCTTTTTGTCCCATTTCGCCAGCTAAAACTTTTATTTTCTTTGTGGTGCTTCCAAGCTACAAGAGAAATGTCCGCAACAAATTTCAAATACATATATGAAAATCAGAAATTTAATTAATAAGCCAAGGCTACCAATATTTGTATACTATGTATATATAATGGAAATAATACTAGTAAATAATAATAGTAAATATAAGGCAACAATTATAAATACCCTAAATATTGGGGGATAGGGAGTGTATTTTCAGCTACAGTCGTTTGGTTGGTTGTATTTCCATCCTATTTTAATTTCAAAAGTATAAATTTTGAAAATACCTTATCTCTCACGTACGCAGTATAAGACAACTTCATGATTCTACCATTTTTTGTCGTAAAAGCAACAAAATAAAGTACAAATTTGGAAAACAAAATATTTTACGTGGCTATGCAGTCAGAGGAATGTTTACACCGAATTCTATGATTCTACCAGCGGCAATTTTGTTGGTACCATTTATATCCCCTTTTTCCAATTTTGCCCCCTCAAGAGTACGACTATCTAAAATCTCTTTATTTTACGTATCTACACAATTAGAGGGATGTACACATCGAATTTCATCATTCTAGCTGTATTCGTTTAGTTGGTACTATTTTTATCCCCTTTTTTCATTTTAACCCCAAAAAGAATTTCGAAAAAACGTTTTATTTTTCGTGTCTACGCAGTCAGAGGAATGTATACTCCGAATTTCATGATTCTAGCTGCTGTCATTTGGTAGGTACTATTTTTATCCCCTTTTTTCCATTTGAACCCCAAAAAGTACGAATTTTGGAAAGTTCTTTTATTTTACGTGTCTACGCAATCAGAGGAATGCATATATCGAATTTCATTATTCTAGGTGCAGCCATTAGGTTGGTACTATTTTTATCCCTCTATCCCCATTTAACCCCTTAAATGTACGAATTTAGAAAAAATGCTTTTATATTATGTATCTACTCTATTAGAGGAATGTACACGCCGAATTTCGTGTTTCTATCTGTTGTCGTTTGATAGGTACCATTTTTATCCCTTTTTGTCCCATTTCGCCCCCTACAAATAAAAATCACTCTATGGTGCCCTTTTATGCTATAAAGGGAATGCGCATTGCAAATATCAAGTAAATACAAGCTAATATGTTTAAAAAACATGCTGAAATACTCTAAATATTAGGGGTATTTTCAGTCCTTGTGAGGGAAAAATTTTTCCCTCTGGGCCGATTTCGTCCACTTTCAATCCCAACCGATCTACAACCATAAGACACATTTAGGAAAAATTTGAACCTCCTAGCTCATTTCGTTCGGCCGCTATCGTGCTTTCAACAGACAGACGGACAGACGGACATGGCTATGTCGTCTTAGAATTTTACCACGACCCAGAATATATATACTTTATGGGTCTCCGATGAATATTTCAAGGTGTTACAAACGGAATGACAAAGTGAATATACCCCCATCCTGGAGGTGGAGGGTATAAAAACCCTAAGTATTGGGGTATAGGGAGTGTACTTTCAGCTACAGTCGTTTGGTTGGTTGTATTTCCATCCTATTTTATTTTCAAAAGTATAAATTTTGAAAATACCTTATCTCTCTCGCGTACGCAGTATAAGACAACTTCATGATTCTACCATTTATTGTCGTAAAAGCAACAAAATAGAGTACGAACTTGGAAAAAAATAGTTTACGTGGCAATGCAGTCAGAGGAATGTATACACCGAATTCCATGATTCTATCAGCGGCCATTTTGTTGGTACCATTTTTATCCCCTTTTTCCAATTTTGGCCCCCCAAGAGTACGACTATCTAAAATCTCTTTATTTTACGTATCTACACAATTAGAGGGACGTACTCACTGAATTTCATCATTCTAGCTGTATTCGTTTAGTTTGTACTATTTTTATCCCCTGTAGCCATTGTATCCCTTGAAAGTACGAATTTGGAAAAAACGTTTCATTTTTCGTGTCTACGTAGTTAGAGGAATGTATACTCCGAATTTCATGATTCTAGCTGCTGTCATTTGGTAGGTACTATTTTTATCCCCTTTTTCCATTTGAACCCCAAAAAGTACGAATTTTGGAAAGTTCTTTTATTTTACGTGTCTACGCAATCAGAGGAATGTATATATCGAATTTCATTATTCTAGGTGCAGCCTTTAGGTTGGTACTATTTTTATCCCTCTATCCCTATTTAACCCCTTAAAAGTACGAATTTAGAAAAAATACTTTTATATTATGTATCTACTCTATTAGAGGAATGTACACGCCAAAGTTCGTGTTTCTATCTGTTGTCGTTTGATAGGTACCATTTTTATCCCTTTTTGTCCCATTTCGCCCCCTACAAATAAAAATCACTCTATGGTTCCCTTTTATGCTATAGAGGGAATGCGCATTGCAAATATCAACTAAATACAAGCTAATATGTTCAAAAAACATGCTGAAATACTCTAAATATTAGGGGTATTTTCAGTCCTTGTGAGGGAAAAATGTTTCTCTCTGGGCCGATTTCGTCCACTTTCAATTCCAACCGATCTACAACCATAAGACACATTTAGGAAAAATTTGAACCTCCTTGCTCATTTCGTTCGGCCGCTATCGTGCTTTCAACAGACGGATATGGCTATATCGTCTTAGAATTTTACCACAACCGAGAATATATGTACTTTATGGGGTCTCCGATGAATATTTCAAGGTGTTACAAACGGAATGACAAAGTGAATATACCCCCATCCTGGAGGTGGAGGGTATAAAAAGTTGATGCGCATCCCTTCTACAAAATGTATGTAAACCAGTATAATTATAAGTTCAACATTTATTACAAAATTATCTCTCAGATTGTATTTCTGTTAAAAACAGCCATTATTCCTCCTCACCACGACGAATGGCAGACTGGCAGCGAGGACCATTAACAACAGCTACAATTCAGGCATATCAATTACCTTAACCAACATTCGAAGGGGCGAAATTAATACGCAATACTTGAATTAAAGTTTTGAACAAACATTTCCCGAGAACGTGCCGGTATTAGTATTAACAGAATTTGCGATGCTCATGCTATCCTACCTACAAAACATAAACCAACAAATATATGTATATAATATACTTATGTAAACGGATGCAGATGTACAAAAGGTTGTGGTTATGCCTGGTTACAAACATGTTACAAGAGTTCAAATTCCTCTCACATCCGTATTTACCATTCCTCTAATCTCCTTTAGTAGTATTTTTGTATCGTTTTGCGAATAGTGTTTGTGCAAAATTTCATATCTCCTCAATATATTCGCTATGTACATTGTACATGGAAATGTCGAAAATATTACACAGTCATTTATTTAGATAATTAGGCCTTGCCTAACTAACTTGTCAGGAACAACAAAAACTATAAATAATACATTTGCTAGCAGAGGGCATTGTCTTCCCCACTCGCCGTCGACGCCGCCACCCGTATTCCAGAAATTAATTAAAATTTCGTTTAGTCATTGTCGATTTTATTATGTTGAAGCTTTAATAAATTAATTTTCAGCTAAATTAGTTGGCTATGGAATGGAGCGCAACATAACCAAGAGTATCCTCCAAGGGTTGAGGAATGGAGTATATCACAGACAGATTACGTGGGTCTTTTGATTGAATTGTGAGTAATTAATGAAATCACTCAATGTCTGGCATAGGCACCAAGGTGCCTGAAAGAAGGAAATTCAAGGTTAAATCGAGATATGTACATTTACGGATATCTTCAAATATTAAGGATACATTAATGAAGACACACAAGGACATACAAACTTATAGCAATTTTTAAGTTTAAATTTTGAATGTCTTTAATGAAGTCTTCAGCATTTATTATTGCAACTCTGTAAGTCCTAATTGATAACCCTATAGGATACGAATATGATGACATGATTATCCGTTTTGAAAATGGGTTACCTGTTACTTCTGCACCACCACCAGCCCCACCACAGTGTTCATATACGACTATTATTGTCGTCGTGCACCCAGACCCACCTCCCACACCCTCTCATAAACAAAATGTCACAAACATCATTAATTTGTGCCATTATGCTGTCATCAGTCACGCGAAACATGCAACCTCTGGGAAGACGGGTGGGGGAGGACGTGGCAACTGTTTATGAAATCGAAGAAACGAATGAAGAATCCCATCGAGCCATCGAACAAAAACTAGACATATTTCGAATGACATTAAGGAGAAAATGGAAAATAACTCAAACAAAACATGAACGCCAAGAATGAACACAATAAGTCAACTATTTATGGGGCAAACTTGTGTTCGAGCAGCAAACATTGCAGCAGGAACAAAAGAAAAGCGAAAGGAGAAGGAAAAAGACAAAAAAAACAAGTTCAACCACAAAATAGCTGCCGCAACAGAAAGTTTTACTTTCGACACGCCAACTTGTTGCCAAAGTTCAACAAGAGAATCAGCTGCAAACAACAAAATATGAATGTCACATTCAGTCTAAAATATGCTTCACGAGGCATGAGGTCATACAGATAGATAGCTGTGGACATAAGGACTGGCCTGGACAAAATTACCCTTTATTAGAGGGGGGTTTTCAATTGGAACGGATGGATGTCAACAGTGAGCACAGAAATCATATCAATCATACGACCCATTATACCGATGTTTTGGGTATTTGTTTAAGCCAATTGTATATTCTATATGGAGCAGAATTATGTGACCGTTTGGTTTCGAAACACTTTAAGTCAAACAATGGTGGTATACCATTCAGAATGGCCCGTCCCAAGTTCTATTATTGACGTTAATGCCATTGACATTTTTAAAATTTTACAGAAATACGGACTGAAGCATTGGAGCATGTGCTAATTGTTGTCGCCTCAAATCCAACAATTTTTACTGAGAGCCAAATGAGCCCTAATGATTCCTAATAACAAACATATGGCATTTTGGAAATGGCAGAACAAGGACTATAATAATATGTAACTGACAATTAATAGTGTTTTAGAAAAACAACTTCATATTATACTGCGTGAAATATACAAAAAAATGAGATATCAAAAAGAAAGTTTGAGATTATTTAGAAAAAATGTCTCCAAAAATAATGGCTAACAAGTTTTTGCAACAAAAAAATTTGGGATTTTTTTACTAAAATTTTCGCCATTTTTGATATTTTCTGTGTAAGAAGTCAAAATATGGGTTTAATAAAATATATATTCTATTCGCTGCTTTATGAATTGAGAATTTTTGCAAATAATTGGCAATTTGGAAAGAGACCTATCGTGGAGGTCTCTTGACCATAATTATCCAACAAGGGTATTACACGCTTCTCAATTATGGTTTCTTAACGAAAATTTAAAGAAATTTGCACCTGCATGCAAAAAAAGAAAAGTTCACAATCTAAATAATTTGGTCGCCTGTTTGAAGGAAAACGAGAAAAACACTATGCAAGAAAAAAATTGTGTCCGAGACCTAAACAGGCTTGCCAGTTTTGGGGATATTATGATGGTCAAAAGGACAAAACATATGAAATGGGGACAGGGTTTTTGTGGGGATTTCATAAAATATTTCGGGGTTTTTTGTAGGGATATTCGAAGTACTTTGCAAAATATTTACATATAATTATTTACAGCATTCAAAAAATGATTGATTTTTTTATGGCACGAAAAAAATAAAAAAAATATTTTGTTCAGTTTGTGAAAGATAACATTCTAATGTAAACAAGTAAGGAAAGGCTAGAGTCGGGCGGGGCCGATATGATAGACACCACTTTCTATCGGAATACAATTCAATTCAGTAAAAAAGTGAAACGGGAAGAATTTTTGTATGTTTCCTAATCACAGGCTAATATGACCTGGTCCAATTTGTCAAATCGAGAATAATATTTGTATCGGGGCTATATCCAAACAAGTGACTAACTTTCACAATAAATTCTTCTAGTTGAAGTATAACGTGTTGTGCTCAATTTTATGAAATTCTCTGAAAATACGCGGTTTCTGGGAGAACGAAATTTGTATGAGAGCTATATGTAAATCTGAACCGATGTGACCCATTTTCACCACAGGTGTTTCCAGTTGAGATATAAGGAGTTTTGCTAATTTAGAGGAAAATCTGTTAAAATATGTGGATTCTAAAGCGGAAAAATTCAAATTGGGAGCGAAATTTGTATGGGAGCTATATATAAATCTGAACCGATCTAACACATTTTTACCACAGGTGTTTCCAGTTGAACTATAAGATGTTTTGCCAATTTTGAAGAAAATCTGTTGAAATATGTGGTATCTATCTCGTTCTTCTTGATACCCATAGCGACATGGGTTGAAATATTTAAATAATAATAAGTGGCTATAAAATTTGAAATCATTCATTCGACGCTCTCGATTTGACTCTTTTCACTGTAGATACCACATATTTTAACAGATTTTCTTCAAAATTGGCAAAACATCTTATATTTGAACTAGAAACACCTGTGGTAAAAGTGTGTAAGATCGGTTCAGATTTATATGTAGCTCCCATACAAATTTCACTCCCGATTTCACTTTTTCCACTCTATAAACAGATGTTAACAAATCTTCTTCAAATCTTTCAAAATATCTTTAATATCTTATCTAACTTAAAATATCCATAGTGAAAATGGGTCACAGCGGTTCAGATTTACATCTAGCTCCAATACAAATATCGCTCCCAGATAGACTTTTTCAGCCCCAGAAACCACGAATTTTCACCGAAATTCTTTGAACTGAGCATAACACGTTATACTTGAACTGGAAGAACTTATTGTGAAAGTTAGTCACTTTATTCCATGTTTGGATATAGCCCCGGTACAGCCAGCCAGGTCATATTAGCCTATGATTTGGAAACATACAAAAATTCTTCCCGTTTTCACTTTTTTACCGAGTTGAATTGTATTCGGTTGGAAAGTGGAGTGTATCATATAGTCGGCCCCGCCCGACTTTAGCCTTTCCATATTTGTTTTCCATTCAAAAATTACAGAATTAATTCCAAAAATCGATTAGGAACTGGCACGAATGGGATGAGTAGACAAAATCGAAAAAGTCAATTGGCATCAAAATCTGAAAAATGTGCCCATAAGGTACACTGCTACATCATCTTCGCAGCTATTTTGATTTTATTATAAACTCGCCCAAACTTTGGATCTGGCACACATATGAAACTGGAGATTGTATGTAGAAATGCTGTGTACTCATCTCAGGTGGTCTTTTCTCCGTTTTAAAGGACTTTTAATTTCAAAAGGATATAGATGCTTTAATAATTTGTTTGCGTACCTTTGGGAGAAATGCGATGGGTATCAAATGAATGATCAAATTAAAATTAAAGTTAAGGACGAAAACTTCAAATGGCTGTTAATGCTAAACTAATAAATATAGAAGCTCAAAATTTAAAGTATTTTTAACAGATATTCTGATATTTCATATGTCATCGTCCCATCGTCTTTGTATGTCTCGAAAAAGTACGAAAATCAATTATTAAAACATTGTGGTCTTGTTCAGATCGAAAAAGTACTGCCGCTGAATGTAAATATTACGAATAAAAATTCTTTCACGGCAGCTTCTTTAGGGGACAGTCCTTATTTAGATACTCAGTCACATCTACACCTGTTTGCACATAATTACACTGTACAAGTACAATTACTTTTAGATTATTTCTGTTATTTGTCACAACCAAAAACTACCACAAATAACGCTTAGCAGTCACCAGTGGGGACATTGCTTGCCTTGGCTGCAACTGGTGTTGCTGTCTGCCGGCTTTGCTCTTTCAAGTTTCTGAAGTTATTTTGTCTTATTGTTTATTAACATGTTAACAAACCATGTTGTTATTATAATTAGAGGCATGTTAACGAGCAAAATGTTACAAAATTCCAATCACTTTGACAGTGTTTGTCACATATCCCATCACCAGGCCCATTGTACCAGGCAACAAACTTCCAACTTCCTCGCCCCTAATACAAACAACACTGTCCTACCACTTCACGAAGAAAAAAAAGTAGCTCAACAACAGGGGGTGGGGGAAAAAGCAACATGAACACGACAAACATTTCATCAGCCATCCAGACAGACGGACATATGTGTTTGTGTGTGTTTGCCTGTGTAACAGGAGTATACCAAAGGGATCGTTGGGAGAAAGACAAACATTAAGCTCGCCATGGGGTTGGCACAAAGCCAACAAAAATTGCCAAAACTTATGTCATAAAACAATTCAACAAAGTTCAGCGATGGCAGTAACAACAACACCAACAGCACTAACAACAAATAGAGCATTGTAGTGGTGGGTAGGGGGTTTGCTTTTGCCGAGGACTACAAACATAAACATGAGAGTTACAGCTAAAGTGGAGGCACTCAGTCAGAACCAGCGGGTTGTTCTCATAAAGTAGTTTTGCACAAGAAGGCACAATGTGTAAGTTTACTTTCACTGTTATTTCCAGAAAAAAAAATAATTTCTTTTGAAAGACAATGTTCTCGAAAAACTGCCAACACGGTTAATGAAAAATGATTATGGGAATTTAATTATTTTTCCGAAGCCACTTATTTTTCTGAAGCCACTTTCATTTGGGATATTTTAAAATTTCGATTCTATTATGATTCAGATACACCGACAATATATTCCCAACTTCGCGTTAACTACATGGACTGAAACTATTTTAAATCTGTACAGAGTCTGTTTATCTTCAACAGTTTTACATGAATCCTACATTTCCCCTCGGTGCGTATGAGTGTCATTATTTAAGAACACTCATACGGCACACTGTACAGTTTTGTAGGTTATCCAATAGTTTGATGACCAAAAGCAGCAAATGTATATGATTATTATTAACCTTTTCAATGATTAATAGGCTAGAAATATGCATTAGGCTGTATAAAATTAAGGCTAAATACAAGAAGATTGAAACAAATTGCCTACAATCAGTTAAAAAATAAATAACAAGGAACACATATTTAGAGTGTACATGTGAAGTTAACGAATTTACCACATAACAATTCAAATTATTTAATATTATTTTATGACGGATGATCCGATAAGACATTTCAATGTTAATGATAAATAAATTAACTTAAATTTAATTAAAAAGCGGCCGAATACGAGTCGATCTAGGGTTATTAGGAAATTTTAATACAATTATAATACAATCAGAAGTTTACAGCATACACTGTTCAATATTCAAAATTATATTTCATTTCATCAAAAATGCAAATTTTGTATCCGAGACTATATTTTGTGTGTGCATTAGTGTTCAGACTTTTCGAATTTTGATGTGCTAGAACCTGTAATTTGCGACGGTTGGAAAAATCATGAGTCCAAAAATGGGGGTTGTGAGGTGAGTGTAAGTGTGCGATAATCGGTTTCAATGGTGGTGGCAAAGGGGACCTCGCAGTGGCGCCTAGAGGGGTTAATTTTCTAACAATTTTTCGAACACACATACTGCTTAAGGTCTGCCATAAACAAATTTCTCTGACTACCTAACTTCTGTCTCTGAATTCTATCTACAACTCTTAAAGTGGCCCCCATACGAATGTTTTATTATTTATATTTTTTATAATTTATTTTATACTATATTTATATTAATATAATTTATAATTTATTTATTGCACCCCTAGAAGGAGATTAATTTTCTCACTTAAAACCTTGAAAATATCCTTCCACATAAGTTTGAATTTACTCAATTGTAAGAATTTTTTATTAGATCCAAAGAAATGTTTTTAAGTAAATCTACTACCCTTTTTCTAGTAAATGAACTATTTACTATGGCTTTGAAAGAAGGAAACTTTATTCATGCTTAGTTAATTTGCCAACTTTTTAAGAAATTTTTACTGGAAACCACTCATATTTTATTGTCAGGATCTTCGAGAAATATTTTGATGCATTCGTCCGACAGACATTGTCGGCAAAATTGCATTTCAGTAATCCATCTATCAGAAAACTCAAAGGAATATGTCAGTAAAAGAAAGCACAAAGTCTACTGAAAGAGCAAATTTTCTGCTGTTAAAAAGAGACAACAGATTTGTATCTGCTGAGATGGTAAACAGCTGTTTGCTGTTTTTAGCAATATATATATGATACGCATATTGTCTCAAGCTAATATAAAAGAAAATTCGAGCTAAACTCGCTTATGAACGCTTATCTATTTTTTATTTTAATTAACAACAGCCAATTTTAGCAGACTGCAAACTCTTTAGCAGTGTGAATGGTGATGTAAGATTGCAGAAAACTGATGTTATGCCAAAAAAACAGCTGTCATAGCAGAAAAGTGTCTGCTGATAGGCAGCAAACAATCGCTGCTTTTATTAACAGACTTGTTCTCTAAGTGTAGAACGTTTTTTTGAAATAGTTGCTTGAAAGTACATACATACATATCGAGGGCTTATATTCAGAAGTGGCTATGAACAAAAACACAACTTTTCAGGAGAGCGAAACGAACTGATTTTATCCTTAATTTAAAGAGCAATTTTTAATCATTCTTCTAAAGGGTGATTTTTTAAGAGCTTGATAACTTTTTTTTAAAAAAAAACGCATAAAATTTGCAAAATCTCATCGGTTCTTTATTTGAAACGTTAGATTGGTCCATGACATTTACTTCTTGAAGATAATTTCATTTAAATGTTGACCGCGGCTGCGTCTTAGGTGGTCCATTCGGAAAGTCCAATTTTGGGCAACTTTTTCGAGCATTTCGGCCGGAATAGCCCGAATTTCTTCGGAAATGTTGTCTTCCAAAGCTGGAATAGTTGCTGGCTTATTTCTGTAGACTTTAGACTTGACGTAGCCCCACAAAAAAAGTTGGATATCATCTCACTGTAGCGCTCACCATTCACAGTTACGTTATGATTCGCATCATCTTTGAAGAAGTACGGTCCAATGATGCCACCAGCCCATAAACCGCACCAAACTGTGACTTTTTCTGGATGCATTGGTAGCTCTTGCAATGCCTCTGGCTGATATTCACTCCAAAATCGACAATTCTGCCTATTTACGTACCCATTGAGCCAAAAATGAGCTTCGTCGCTGAACACAATTTCTTTCTTTCTGAACTTTCTTAACAGAGCACGCATTTTGATAATAAAATTCAATGATTTGCAAGCGTTGCTCGTTAGTAAGTCTATTCATGATGAAATGTCAAAGCATACTGAGCATCTTTCTCTTTGACACCATGTCTGAAATCCCACGTGATCTGTCAAATACTAATGCATGAAAATCCTAACCTCAAAAAAAATCACTCTTTACAAATTAATCTAAAAAGCATTACTAATTGCTACGATTGAAAAGTTTTCGAAATTTCCTATTATTCGCGGTTTCATGGTTCATAGCCACTTTTGTATGTTTAAAATTGAGCACTATGAATGTTGAAATAAGATTAAGATTTATTGTAAACTCCATAACTTTTTTCATGAAAACGCATTTTCTGTGATGTATACAGCGGATTTAAAGATTCCAGCTTCATCCGTTTCCATTAATTTGCCTTCCCCAACATTTTCTGCAAATATACCTTCCCCTATCACCATTCCTAAAACTAACATTCCCCCCTTCCCATACAAAAACTATTTTTTAAAAAAATTGCCCTTTAACTGCCCCAAGGAGGCCCCTAGGGAATTCAAATGACCTCCAATACTTTTTCAGCTCCAATATTTTCTCAGAACACCCTCTATTTTCAACCCTTAAGGTGACGCCCATAACAATGATTTATTTTTATATTTTTTATGAGAGCATAGTCCAAAACAATGTTTCCGAACACACATTCACCCTATCCCCATCTCTTCATGGGACCCACAAACAAAGACTAATTTTTTATAACATAAGTAGGCCCTAGGGGAGTCAAATGTATGATCATACCCCAATACTTTTTTATCACCGATATTTCTTCATCCCTTTAGTTGTCCCAAAAATTGTTTTAGTTTTTATAACACAGCCCCTGAGTCACCCCTAGATTGGAGACTTTTAATAGTGGACCCCATTAATTTTATCTGCCCAACATTTTTCATACAAAAACATTTGTTTATAAAATTTACTCCCTTTGCTTTAACTGGCCCAAGGAGGACTCTAGGGGAGTCAAATGTATGACCAACCTCCAAGACTTTTACAGCCCCCGTATTTTCTCTATCTCTATCTTTAAACCCTTAAGGTGGCTCCCATACATTTTTTTATTTTTTATAAGAGAAAGGCCCAAAAATTTTCGATTTTTGGAAAGACGATTTTCCGACTTTTGGCAATGGTAAAGTCGATTTCAACTTTTTCCTACTAAAAGTCGATTTGTCGAAAGTTCATTAATAGATCCCTACTATTGATATACTTCCTATTATTCTTAAGAGGGCTCTCACACAAAAGCAAATTTTTTATAAAATTTGCTCGCACCGCTCTAGGGGACTCAAATGTATAAAATGTTACTACACAGCACATTGCTATAATCATCTATTAATTCAACGCCTCTATCGGCAGCGTCGTTGACAAGACGTCAGGTAGGATAGCGGTGGCATTGGCCATCTATCAAAAAATTCTCTGTTTCTATGTGAAAGTGAAATGGACATCATTATTACCTTTAATCGGACACAAAAGCGAGTGGACTTATATTTCCGAAATGAGAGTACAAATATTAAAGGTAAAATTTAGAAATTCAGTATAAATGTATCCAAAAGTATCATTTTCGAGTTTAGAAAGCCAAAATACATCTTAAAACAAGTAAGGAAGGGCCGGACGTACTCTCCTCTCGAATTTAGAACCCATTTTGCGATAATACGATTTACGCAAAAAATACAATAAAATGCAATACATTTTATATTTTTGTTGCGAGGTGTAATCTATCTCGTTTTCTCTTGTGTGTAGCAAGCAAATGCACAAAGGGTGGAGGGTATGTATGGGGGCTATATCTAAATCTGAACCGCTCTAGCCCATTTTAGCCACAGGTGTTTATAGTTCGATTATAAGATGATGTTGTATATGTGTTTTGTAGGCAAATCGGGATCAACATTTGTATGGGGGCTATAGCTAAATCTTAACCGATCTTACCCACTTTCTGCAGAGGTGTTTCTAGATGGATTATAAGATGTTGTGCCAATTTTAAAGAAAATTGGGTACAATATGTGATTTCTAGAGCGGAAAATGCCAAATCGGGAGCGACATTTGTATGGGGGCTATATCTAAATATGAACCGATCTTACCCACTTTCTGCATAGGTGTTTATAGTTGGATTATAAGATGTTTTGCCAAATTTAAAGAATATCGGATACAATATGTGGTTTCTAGAGCAGAAAATGCCAAATCGGGAGCGACATTTGTATGGGGGCTATATCTAAATCGGAACCGATCTTACCCACTTTCTGCAGAGGTGCTTCTAGCTGGATTATAAGATGCTGTGCCAAATTTAAAGAAAATCGGGTACAATATGTGTTTTGTAGAGCGGCAAAAGGCAAATCGGGATCAACATTTGTATGGGGGCTATATCTAAATATGAACCGATCTTACCCACTTTCTGCATAGGTGTTTATAGTTCGATTATAAGATGTTTTGCCAAATTTAAAGAAAATCGGGTACAATATGTGATTTCTACAGCGGAAAATGCCAAATCGGGAGCGACATTTGTAGGAGGGCTATATCAAAATCTGAACCGCTCTTACCCACTTTCTGAATAGGTGTTTATAGTTGGATTATAAGATGTTTTGCCAAATTTAAAGAATATCGGATACAATGTGTGGTTTCTAGAGCGGAAATGTCAAATAGGAGTGACTTTTGACGAAGTTTTTCGGGATAAGAAGTTTTTCTTTGAAGTGAGCATAACACGTTATATTTGAACTGGAAGAAGTTATTTTGAAAGTTAGTCATCTTAATCCATGTTTGTATGTAGCCCCGATACAAATATTCTTTTCGATTTGACAAATTGGACCAGGTCATATTAGCCTAAGATTAGGAAACATACAAAAATTCTTCCCGTTTTCACTTTTTACAGAGTTGAATTGTATTCGGATAGAAAGTGGAGTGTATCATATAGTCGGCCCCGCCCAACTTTAGCCTTTCCTTACTTGTTTTTTCTTAGATTTTCACTATCCCGCTTTTCCCCACAAAATCCCGCTTTTTGAATTAATAATGTCCAAAGGGAAATTCAATTAAGTCTTATTGCCGCTTTAGCTGCCGCATGCTTGCCTTCTATATCGAGAATATAGATCAATATCTCAGCGTGTTCCGAACAGAATTTATGTTACATTCTCAAATGAGAATGCAACTTTTGGTACCTTCCTCGTATAGACACGTTTAAAAGCTTTTGCACTTTGTCTCCCATGACCGACAGACTGTTGAATACCGAGATGGCGTTTTTGCTACTTTGGCCCAATGCCCTCTATTATATTGACGTTAACTATTTTTTTCGTTTAGCGATTTTCTTGTCGCGTTACACCCAAGGCACAGCTGGCTGTGCTAACCTCTGACACACAGACACACACACACAAAAACGGAACAAGCAAATGCAACAAATTGGAGCGTTTTTTATGAGCGGAAATTGATGATTTTCCATATAGATGACAATAAAGATGTGACACGACATCGTTGTCAACCCAACAAAATCTATCAATCAATCAACCAATACCACCATATACATCAATGTCGTCCTATCTGTGTATATGTGTGTGGCTATATAAATATTTGTGTGTGAGTGTGTGCGTGTGTGCGTGTGATGATGTTAATCTGCCGGATAACAGATAGTTTTTTTCTGGATATTTACATTTCTATGAATTTGTTAAAGTTGTTTTTCTTGGCCTTTTTCTGAGGCCATGATGTCAACAGGAGATTATTTTGTTGTCCGAAAAATAACAAAACAAAAACAAAAAACAACAAATTACAGGTAAAAGCACAATGGACAGATGTAAAATTAGAAATTCAAATTTTGGAGAAATCCCTTTAGGTTTTCGTGTAATCCAACCAACACATTTGCTTCGACGGACTGTTGCCTCCGAAAGATTTATCATGACTATTTATAATAAATTCGTAGGAGGACGTGGACGTGGATAGATATAGTTAGCTTTCTTATGGATCTGCCATTTTATGGAATGCTAAGAAGGAATCTTCTCATAAACATTTCAAGAGGGATTCGAAAGATTTTCCTTATTCAAATCAAACCTCCCAACTAATCTACTGAATATTTATTTGCATTTCAAGGTCGAATCAATTACAATTTAATTTCATCATTTTAAATTTGCAATCGATAGCAAAGCTATTACATGTTTTTGCTTAAATATGTGCGTATTTCGCCAGCAATAATGTCTTTAGGATATTCCTTTCATACCCTCCGCTAACCCACATGCTTCAAAGGATCAAAAAATCACAGCAAAAGAAAAGAGAAACAATGCAAATAAAAAACAAACAAACAAATACTAAATCCTATAGGAAAGGACGACAATAATGAAAATAGTCCAATGAAAAACTTTAATGCGAAAGAAAATATAAATGCGCAGCTGGCAGCAACAAACACGAGCGTACACAATTACAAATCGCAATTTGAGCCAAGCCGATTCGGGAGTACGCTCCTCCATGGTGCACCATGAGCAGTCTACCATAGTATGAACTAATACCAGGTATGTTTGGTTACAAATTAAATCAGGCTGACCTTGAAGAAGGGCAGTGGTGCTGTTGAGGGTATTTGTGGCTCAAATTAGAGGCAACTTCGACCTGGGTGGCCAGTTCGTCCACATCATCGACACATTTTCTATTAGTATCGTCCCAAATTCCACGAAATGTTGCCACACAAATACAACTGTTGATTCTTCCCTCCAATTTGGACTTTTTTTTTTAGTATTTACGTTTCTATATGGCGAAAAGATCAGCTTTCCCCCATGTTCAAAAAATAATAATAAATAAAAAACTGTAGACATTAGGGTGGATCGAAAATAATGTATTTTAGGAAGTTAAGGAAGTTTTGATTTTTTTAACTTTTTTATATCATAAAAAAACTAATATAATTTTAAATCTTAAAAAAAGATTTTTCATTTTGTTTCTTATTTACTTTCTTTATTTTGTATAACCAAAAATACCTTCTTGATTTTTTTAAATAAAGCTTATTGCCAGCACTATCCAACAAATTAAGACTTTTTGCTTGGAACAGAGTAGCAACGCTATAATTCTGAAAGGGCATGTCGAGGAGATTATTTTTGTAGAATAAACTTATACAGAGTGCGCCATTTAAAATGGCATCTTACACGATCGAACAAAATTGGGAATTTAATGTAAATTGTAAGAACTTTACGATGAAAATATTCGAGAAGATATGGGGGCCTTTAGTTCAGTTTCTACGTCAATTTGTGAAGCGAGTTTATCAAAATGGATCGTTATTGGACAAACAAACCCATGTACTTTCTCGTTCAGTGCGTTCAATGGAAAACATTGCTGCTGTCGCTGCAAATGTACAAGAACTTCCAACAAAATCAACTCGTCGTCGTTTTCTGGAACTTAACATATCTTGCACTTCTTTGAGAAGAATTTTGCAAAAAGTACTCGGAATGAAGGCTTACAAAGTTGCGTTTTTGTTTCGCCCAAAAAATCGTGTTTTCAGATGAAACTAATTTTCATCTTGGTGGCTATGTCAATAAGCAAAATTGCCTCATATGGGGTTCAGAGAACCCACACGTGACTATTGAAAAGGCAATGCATCCACAACGAGTTACTGTTGGATGTGTATTTTGGGCCGGTGATTTTTCTTCGAAAATGAGCAAGGAGCCACCGGTTAGCGTTATCGTGCCATGCTCAACGATTTTTGTATACACTCCACGAGAGTATTATGGCTTTGTGCATTTGTTTGTAACACCCAAAAGGAAGCGAGATAGACCCATGTTAAGTATACCGATCGACTTAAAATCACTTTCTAAGTCGATTTAGCAATGTCCGTCTGTCCATCTATTGTTGTAATCAAATTACAGGTCGCAATTATAGTTCGATCTTAACAAAAATTGGTCCAAGTAAGTTTTGTGTATCAAGGACGAACGCTATTTAATTTGATGCAAATCGGTTCAGATTTAGCTATAGCCCTCATACAAATGTCGCTCCCGATTTGACATTTTCCGCTCTAGAAACGACATGTTGTTCCCGATTTTCTTTAAATTTGGCACAACATCTTATAATCCAACTAGAAACACATATGCAAAAATTTGATAATAGCCCCCATTACAAATGTCGCTCCCGATTTGACATTTTCCGTTGTAGAAACGACATGTTGTACCAGATTTTCTTTATAATTGGCACAACATCTTATAATCTAACTAAAAATACCTATGGTGAAAGTGGGTAAGATCGGTTCAGATTTAAATATAGCCTCCGATTTGACATCTCCCTCTTTAGAAAGCACATATTATACCCGATTTTCTTCATAATAGGCACAACATCTTATAATACAACTAGAAAAACCTATGCAGAAAGTGGGTATGATCGGTTCAGATTTAGATATAGCCCCAATACCACATCTTTCACCCGATTTTCCTTAAATTTGGCACAACATCTTATAACCTAACTAGAAACACTTATAATGAAAGCGGGTAAGATCGGTTCAGATTTAGATATAGCCATTGCTCCCGAATGTTTAACCGATTTTGGCCAAAGTTTACATATTATATTTCACCAATAAACATACATGGTGAAAGCGGGTCACATCGTTCCAGGTTTCAATATACCCCCATACAAATGTCCTTTCCGATTTAACATTTTTTGTCAAACACATACATTTACATTTCACTTTTTTACCGAATTGAATTGTAATGAGATAGAAAGTCCGTCCGTCTTTAGCATTTCCTTACTTGTTTGGGAGATGCCCATATGTCCATACTTTGGTATAACCCAAATGGGGTCCCATTCTGATCTATTACAGCTCTAGAAACTACATCTTACATCGGATCTTCATCAAATTTTGCAGATTATGGTATTTTTCAACCAGGAATACCTACCGTGAATGAGAAATATAGAGGCCCATGTTTTGGACCAGGCCCAAAATGTAGTTATAGGCCCCTTTTGAAATGTCGGTCCGATTCATCCTATTACTACTGTATAATTTGTATTTGTCTGTGGGATAATTGGATCAATTACCATATTATTAACCACATTCGTTAAATGTGACTAAAGACTAATTTATAGTTTAATTTATACTGTATAATTTATATGAACTACATAAAATTGCTCCCATGAAATAAATGGGTTTAGTAATCAAAGCGAGGTACATACGCAGGGAGTGGTGTAGGGTATTATATAGTCGGCCCCGCCCGACTTTAGCCTTTTCTTACTTGTTTTTTCTTCTGATCATTTTTCCAAAAAAATTCCTTTTGTGGAATTTTTTCCCCACTTTAGAAATTGTGGGATTTTCATATCAGGTATCACAAAGTTGTTTTTCAAAATTTACAAATTCCTGAATTGTTTCAAAAACATTTTTATGAATCTTCATATAAAACCCCACAATTCCCAAAAGGGGTAATTAAATGAGAAAAGTGTAATTTTTTAGGAAAAATGTTAATATTCACATATTTGTTTTTCCGGGATTTAAGTTTAGTCGCTGTTTAATGCCAACAAACCAACAACTATTGATGGTGTGAAGAATAATATCTTCGATCCAGAGCGACTTATGCAAAATCGTCAGGAAAACGTTTACCTCTTGCAACCGATTCTTACAAACACAACATACCCTAAAACAAAATACATCTCAAGCGTGTTCAACTCACAGGCACTATGTAACAGAAAAATCAATTTGTAACAAATGCGTAAAATTTTACTAAATTACTCTGAAGTTTGTTGTTTTGACTTGAGGTTCATTACTGAACTGTGTGTTGTTATTGGCCTTGCCATTGCTGTCGTAGTTTACTTTTGCTGCTGCTGTTGCTGTACCGAGCTCCCACTAAAGTCACTGAAACTAAAGTGAAAATTACAATAAAAACATTTTGAATGGGAAACTTTTGATTGCACTTGTGATGTGTTAAAATGCCAACACTAATTGTGGTTCTACACAGAGCTCTCCAGCTAACTAAACATTTGCTTCATTTTATTTTTTTTGTTATTCGCTTTTTCTTTGTCTATTTGTAAGGGTGGATGGATGTGTGGGCATTTAGATAGCAGCGTGCAGGAAAAAAATAACTTCTAAAGTTTAACGGGATTTCTGTATAATCCATTGAAACGCCGAAAGGATAATACCATTGCCTATTTAATAAATTAAAATTTACAAAATAACCGAGGCTTTCACTATATAAAAATTTGCTATTAAAGGATAGTTAGTGCCATCAAAAACGACCCATTATAGTTTTGAAAAATTATACTCTGCGATTTTTATGAAATTTGACACATTCCAAATTTTGAAATTTAAGTGTCCTTTAGCATATAGGATAAGCTAAAATATAAATAAATAAATTAGGATATCAAGTCATATGTTTTTCAATATATTCAAGGATCAAGGATATTTTATTTTTATTTTGAGTTCTTTGTAAAAAAAATTTGAAACCTCGGTCGAAATCTTGTGGAATTACACAAAAGTCTCAACATTTTCATTACATTTCAAAGACAACTTGTCTTTATTGGAAATCCTTTTATAACAACATTGAAATTTTAAACACCAGATTCACTTTTATTCATTTTTTCTGCAATTCTGCTCATTTTTTCGACACAGCTGTAGATACAAACATTTAAATAGAGAGTGAGGGGTGAGGTCTGGTAGTTCTTGTCTTCGGGGTCTTATTTTTCGTTAAAGAAACTCTGCTAGTTGGTGTCAGTAAGTGGAGTGCATAGCATGTGGCATGTGGCACGAAAACTTTTCTTTTCTTGCTAATTTGCCAGAGCGTGAAGTTCTCGAAGACTTATTTCTGGGTTCATTTCAATTGTCAATACACTGAATTATTGATCAACCGACAAATGGGCAATATATTATGTGAAATGTTATTGGAAATTACTCTATTGAAACTACGACATTCAAACTGAAGGACCAACATCAATGGAGCAGTTAAATTAGAGATGGAATTTCATAAAAAATTGTCGATATTTTCTGTTATAGGATAAGTTTGCAACACTATGAACAATTCATTAGAGATGAGCCATGTCGAAATTCCAAGACGATTTTGTTATGTCCTCCAACCCACCTGTCTGGCAAAAAACCTAAAACCCAAATTAAAAAAAATAACATTTGAATATTATGTGCCTGCTGTAGTCACTTTAAGTCACAATTACTCTATCTTGTATAGGTTGAGCCATTTAAAACTTAAAAAAAATTGAATCAGCTTTAAAAAATACTAATTATTTTTTCAAATTTCTGGTTTTATTGGAAAAGCTGAACTTTGTCATTTAATATTGGAACACAATATCATCCATATGACTACCACGACTAGCTCGGCAATACGTCATCCGATCAACCCAATTTTTCAGTACAGCCTATAACCCACACCAAACAGTGACTCGTTGTGGATGCATTCGCTTATCAATAGTCACTTGTAGGTTCTCCGAACCTCATATGCGGCAATTATGCTTATAGACATAGCCATCGTGATGAAAATGAGTTTCATAAAGGCTGAACTGCAGGCCGATCGCTTCTCGAAAAATTTCCACGTAAATTTCTTACCGATTGGGTTAAAAACTCATTACTTTGGAAGTAAATTTTCAATATTTCCCAATTTTGTTTAAGCGTATAAAAATACATATAAATGAATGAATATAAAAATAACAAGTAAGAAGGCGTTAAGTTCGGCCAGGCCGAATCTTATATACCCTCTACCACGGAGTGCATTCCACAGTATTACCAGCAGATCAAAGGATGTCGAAATATTTTACGAAAATTGTGATAAGTTTATGCACATTACTATATTTGTTTACTATTTCAAACTATAATGTATACTTATGCCCACTGTTTAAAATCGACTACTATATATAAATACAATGCTGTAATTGTGAAAGTGAACATGCCGAAAATATTAGGCGATTGTCAGTCGCCATTAGGGAGAAGCATTTTCACATTGTATATACCCAATTCCATGATACTATCTGCGGCCATTTTGTTGGTACCATTTTTATCCCCTTTTTCGCACTTTACTCCTTAAAAGTACGACTTTCGAAAATTTCATCATTCTAGATGTAGCCTTTTAGTTGGTACCATTTGTATCCCTCTGCTCCCATTGAATCCCTTGAAAGTACGAATTTTTTCGTGTCACTCAGTCAGAGGAATGTATACCGCGAATTTCATGGTTCTAGCTGCATCCATTTGTTTGGTACAATTTTTATCACCTTTTTCCATTTTACACCCTAAAAGTACGAATTTTGAAAAATTCTTTTATTTTATGTATCTACTCTATTAGAGGAATATATACACCGAATATCATTATTCTAGGTGCAGCCGTTTGGCTGGTACTATTTTTATCCCTCTATCCCCATTTAACCCCTTAAAAGTACAAATTTAGAAAAAATACTTGTATATTATGTATCTACTCTATTAGAGGTATGTACACGCCAAACTTAGTGTTTCTATCTGTTGTCGTTTGATAGGTACTATTTTTATCCCTTTTTGTCCCAATTCGCCCCCTACAAATAAAAATCACTCTATGGTACCCTTTTATGCTATAAATGGAATGCGCATTGCAAATATCAAGTAAATACAAGCTAATATGTTCAAAAAACATGCTGAAATACTCTAAATATTAGGGGTATTTTCAGTCCTTGTGAGGGAAAAATTTTTCCCTCTGGGCCGATTTCGTCCACTTTCAATCCCGACCGATCTGCAACAATAACACACATTTAGGAAAAATTTGAACCTCCTAGCTCATTCCGTTCGCCCGCTATCGTGCTTTCATATATATATATACTTTATGGGATCTCCGATGAATATTTTAAGGTGTTACAAACGGAATGACAAAGTGAATGTACCCTATCCTGGAGGTGGAGGGTATAAAAATGTATGTTATTCTAACTTTCAAAGTCAAAGCTCATCATTTTGGCTGCTTACTTACTTTTCAAAAGTTAATGAGAAAAAATAACTAATCCGCCATTTGGAGTAAATGTATCCCAGGGGACAATTTCATACAGACAAAAGTTACCCTGCAATAACGGGAAACCCTTCAGGATTTGTTATTTTTAATTGTCTCTACTGATTTCATTGTGCTGCAGCGGTTGTGAAATCAACCACGGAGGCTGTGACAGGACTAATTAAAATCTCCGAGAATTGTTCTTTGAATCCTCCGATCTGCAAAATATTCCGTCGCTGGATCAAGCCTTCTGTGAGCTCAACGCTCCTCAGAACACCTCTAAAAATCTCGCTTTTCACAAGTATTTTTTATACCCTCCACCTCCAGGATGGGGGTATATTCACTTTGTCATTCCGTTTGTAACACCTTAAAATATTCATCGGAGACCCCATAAAGTATATATATTCTGGGTCGTGGTAAAATTCTAAGACGATATAGTCATGTCCGTCTGTCTGTTGAAAGCACGATAGCGGCCCAAAGTGAGACCTTTATTATAAAAGTTGACTGCGCGGTTTTGCTAATTTTGGGTTCTGCTGAAGACTTCAGCACAACCTTTGGTCTTGAACCAAAATAAATGACAACACATACAACATAACAACAACAATACACACGAGGTACAGTGGAGACGGGACATACCGTACAACAACAACTTTTGCATTGTTGCGAGCTATGCGAGCACTTGCATAACATTGAATTGGCAAACTGAGATTTTTAGTGTGTCGACTTAGTTCGGTGGAATATTTTGTTTATCAGCGCTTCTCATTTGTCGTATGTGACCGCTGGTACTAATATGAACCCTGATTTAAGTCAAAGACATACATTCGTTGCGTAAGTTCTGACGAGATGGGGTAGCGCCCATCGAAACTGCGCAGTCAACTTTTAGCTGCAACAATAAAGGTCTCACTTTGCCTTTTTGCTAATTTTGGGTTCTGCTGAAGACTTCAGCGCACAACCTTTGGTCTTAAACCAAAATAAATGACAACACAAATTAAAATAATTCCAATAATTCGACCAATAAGTTACTCTAAGACAAGAATCAAAATTTATATTTAAAGTGCATTCAAGGAGCCATCATTTGAGAAAAAATTGACAAAACAATTGCTCGGGAAAAACACGATTTGTAGCAGTGTTTTCATGAGTTTGTAGCTCACAGTCTGATTGATCTACGAACGAAACATTTTGCAAATCATCAGCAAACAATCCAAACTTCATTTTCGTGGGGTAACTGGAAATTGTTTTCCCGTTTGTATGGACCGCGACCGCGCCTAATGTACATGAACCTAGAACAAAACTGCAGTTGACTTTAGGGTTGCTTCCTGATGAACCAAATTCAATTAGAGTTTTTCACGATCGAAGCATTTCGAAGCAAATGGTCGGCTGTTTTTTTCGGGAAACCCAGACATGACAACTTCGAAATATTTGATCATATGCGGACACTCATCCAATGGCTGCTTCTTGTTCCAACATATCAACGATGCACTAAGAGAACAACGATGTGCCGAAGAAAAGAAAGAAAAGAAAGAAAACTCGAATGTTTTTCTGAACTAGTAGTCCAATCTTTGGAGAATAACTAATACCTCTGAGTGTCCCCCCATTTGTAAGCAATTGAAGAAATATATGCAAAATAAGAAATTTACAATCCACATAATTTCATTCTATCTTCGCCACTTGCTGCACTTTTTTCATGTTGTAACGCTGTCTCTACGAAAAAAGTCCTCCAAATCTTAAAGGACATAATGGGAATAACAATTAAAACCTATGGTAAATCCCATCACAGCGTTTTAATTTGCCAACATTCTTTAGAAGTCAAACTAAAGCTTAAGATTGTATTAATTACAGCGAACCAACGCTCACAGAGCGCCGCAAATCCCTTGTCCCGGTGAAGCAAACGACACACACAAACACAGAAAAAAAAAAAAGAAAAGAGTAGAATATCTGCCATCGTTTGAAATGAAATAGAAATGAAAATGGTAATGAAAAGGCAACGAAAAAAAATGAAACTGAAAATGAAAATGAAAGAGAACACGAGATAAAATGTGAATTATCCTTATGGTGTAATTAAACGTTCGAGTACTTTTCCAGACACTTGAACACTTTCGCCGCTGTAGTATTTCACTTTAAGTCCTCCCTTAAATCATTAGTAACATTTAAATCCTGTCGCTTGGGGGCGACTTTGTAGGGGGGGGGGCGACTGATGGACGGTGATGCTGGTTGGTGTTGCTCCAACGGTGTTAGTCCGTGAGTCCTTGGTCGGTGTGCAATTTCACACCGATTTCTTTCAAGGTTATCCTGCTTATTTTATCGCTGTTTATTTAGTGCTGCACAGTGACTTCGCACAAAAACGACGTCGTCCTTTTGAAAGACGTATAAATTGGCCAGTCGTATATGATTGGCCAGCATGACACCGGAAATCCAAAAATCCATTTTAGAGCCGATTGAATGGATAATAAAAAAGCTAATAAGACATATGGACATTAGGCTGGGTCGCAGTTCATACAAAAGGAAAAACAATTTCCAGTCACCCCACGAAAATAATGTTTGGATTGTTTAATGATGATTTGTAAAATATTTCATGCCTAGATCGCAGCCGACTGTGAGCTAAACGTTCCAGAAAACACTCCCAAAAAACATATTTTCCCGAGTAATTTTTATACACTCCACGAGAGTATTATGTCTTTGTGCATTTGTTTGTAACACCCAAAAGGAAACGAGATAGACCCATTGTTAAGTATACCGATCGACTTAGAATCACTTTCTCAGTCGATTTAGCAATGTCCGTCAGTCTGTCCGTCTGTCCATCTATTGTTGTAATCACATTACAGGTCGCAATTATAGTCCGATCTCAACAAAAATTGGCACAAGTAAATTTTGTGGATCAAGGACGAACGCTATATAATTTGAGGCAAATCGGTTCAGATTTAGATATAGCCCCCATACAAATGTCGCTCCCGATTTGACATTTTCCGCTCTATAAACCACATATTGTACCCAATTTTCTTTAAATTTGGCACAACATCTTATAATCCAACTAGAAACACCTATGCTGAAAGTGGGTAATATCGGTTCAGATTTAGATATAGCCCCCATACAAATGTCGCTCCCGATTTGACATTTTGCCGCTTTAGAAACCACATATTGTACCCAATTTTCTTTAAATTTGGCACAACATCTTATAATCCAACTAGAAACACCTATGCAGAAAGTGGGTAAGATCGGTTCAGATTTAGATATAGCTCCCATACAAATGTCGCTCACGATTTGACATTTTCCGCTTTAGAAACCACATATTGTACTCGATTTTCTTTAAATTTGGCACAACAGCTTATAATCCAAGTGAAAAACCTATGGTGAAAGTGGCTAAGATCGGTTCAGATTTAGATAAAGCGCAAATACAAATGTTGCTCCCAAATGTTTAACCGATTTTGTCCAAACTATACATATTATATTTCACCTATTTCGTTCCAGATTTCAATATACCCCCATACAAATGTCCTTTCCGATTTAACACATACATTTACAGGGTACAAAAATCCTTCCCGTTTTCACTTTTTCACCGAATTAAATTGTATTCGGATTGAAAGTGGAGTGTATCATAGAGTCGGCCCCGCCCGACTTTAGCCTTTCCTTACTTGTTTATGTTACATTTTTGTCAATTATTTTTCCGAATTAATAAACCCTTGGAAGCACTTTAAATATTAATTTTGATTTTTGTCTTAGAGTAACTTATTGGTCGAATTTTTTGATGTTTATAAAGGGTGGTTAAATTTTAGGGCCGATGTTGATTTTGAATAAAACGCATATTATTTAGGAATTTATTGTCATTTCTTTTTATTATGATAATATTGATATGGTTCAGTTATGTATGGAACAAAATATCGGCCTAATGGCCGCCGCGACCTCGGCGGCACACCTCCATCCGATGGTCCAAATTTTCGATGACGCTGAGGCATAATTGAGGTTCCATGCCGTTAATGTCCGATGATGCCGCCAGCCCATAAACCGCACCAACAGTCACTCTTTGTGGGTGCATTGGTTTTTCAACAGTCACGCTTGAATTATCATTCGCCCAAATGCGGCAATTCTGCTTATTGACGAATCCACGGTGGACGGCTCTTCAGCTTAAATTTTTGCACGATTTTTCCGATTGTACGCACATTTGGACGATTAAATTGATAGAAAAAATCACGAAGTGCACGACATGCATTTTGATTTGAACGCCCATTTTCATAATAAGCCTGAATAACTTTAACGGAAAGGAGCTAGGACGTCCAAATTTTCCTCAAATGCGTCTTATAGACGTGGATAGGTTGGGATTGCAACTGGACAAATTCGGTCCAAAGGGAAAATTTTTCCCTCACAAAGACTAAAAGTACCACTAATTTTTAGAGTATTTATTTTATTGGTATTTGGTAAGTGCATTCCCCATTCCAGCAAAAATATGCACCACAAAGTTATTCTTATTTGTAGGGGGTGAAATGGGGGGCAAGAAGGGATACAAATGGTACCTATCACACGACAACAGCTAGAAACACGAAATTCGGTGTGTACATTCCTCCGACTGAGTAGACACGAACAATAAAAAGGTTTTTCTAAATTCGTACTTTCAAGTGGTACAATGTGAACAAAGGGATAAAAATGGTACCCAATAAACAGCTACAGCTTGAATGCTGAAATTCGATGTGTACCTGCCTCTAATTACGTAGACACGTAAAATAAAAAGATTTTCGAAGTCGTACTTTTAAGGGGGTGAAAGGGGATAAATATGGTACCAACGAAATGACCGCAGCTAGACTCGTGGAATTCGGCGTATACATTCCTTTGCTTTTATACCCTCCACCACTGAGTGCATTCCACATTATTACCAGCATATTAAAGGATGTCGACTTTACATAGAAGTACAGTACCATATTACGAAAAGTGTGATATTTTTATGCACATTACTATATTTGTTTACTATTTCAAACTATAATGTATACTTATGCGCACTGTTTAAAATCGACTACTATATATAAATAAAATGCTGAAATTGTGAAAGTGAACATGCCTAAATATTAGGCGATTGTCGGTCGCCATTAGAAAGAAGGATTTCCAGATACAGACAAAGTGAGTCTTCATAGTCAGAATGTATACACCGAATTTCATGATTTCAACTTCAGCGGTTAGGTAGGTTCCATTTTTATCCCTCTTTTTAATTATATCCCTTAAAAGTACGAATTTCGAAAAATCTATACGTGTACGTGTGTCTATGCAATTAGAGGGATGTACACACCGAATCATGAACTAGCTGTTGTCGTATCATTGGTACCATATTTTATCCCTTTTTGTCTCATTTCGCCCGCTAAAACTTTTATTTTCTTTGTTGTGCTTCCAAGCTACAAGAGGAATGTCCGCAACAAATTTTAACTGTATGAAAATAAGAAATTTAATTAATAAGCCAAGCCTACCAATATTTGTACACTATATATATAATGGATATAGTACTAAGTAAATATAAGGGAGCAATCATAAATACCCTAAATATTGGGGTATAGGGAGTGTACTTTCAGCTACAGTCGTTTGGTTGGTTGTATTTCCATCCTATTTTAATTTCAAAAGTATAAATTTTGAAAATAACTTATCTCTCACGTACGCAGTATAAGACAACTTCATGATTCTACCATTTTTTTGTCGTAAAAGCAACAAAATAGAGTACGAACTAGGAAAAAAATAGTTTACGTGGCAATGCAGTCAGAGGAATGTATACACCAAATTCCATGATTCTTTCAGCGGCCATTTTGTTGGTACCATTTTTATCCCCTTTTTCCAATTTTGGCCCCTCAAGAGTACGACTATATAAAATCTCTTTATTTTACGTATCTACACAATTAGAGGGACGTACTCACTGAATTTCATCATTCTAGCTGTATTCGTTTAGTTGGTACTATTTTTATCCCCTGTAGCCATTGTATCCATTGAAAGTACGAATTTGGAAAAACGTTTTATTTTTCGTGTCTACGTAGTCAGAGGAATGTATACTGCGAATTTCATGATTCTAGCTGCTGTCATTTGGTAGGTACTATTTTTATCCCCTTTTTCCATTTGAACCCCAAAAAGTACGAATTTTGGAAAGTTCTTTTATTTTACGTGTCTACGCAATCAGAGGAATGTTTATTATATTATTTATTATTCTAGGAGCAGTCGTTAGGTTGATACTATTTCTATCCCTCTAACCCCTCCCATTTAACCCCTTAAAAGTACGAATTTAGAAAAAATACTTTTATATTATGTACACGCCAAATTTCGTGTTTCTATCTGTTGTCGTTTGATAGGTACCATTTTTATCCCTTATTGTCCCATTTCGGCCCCTACAAATAAAAAACACACTGCAAATATCAAGTAAATACAAGCTAATATGTTCAACAACCAGGCTAAAATTCTCTAAATATTAGGGGTATTTTCAGTCCTTGTGAGGAAAAAAATTTTCCCTCTTGGCTGATTTCGCCCACTTTCAATCCCAACCGATCTACAACCATAAGACACATTTAGGAAAAATTTGAACCTCCTAGCTCATTTCGTTCGGCCGCTATCGTGCTTTTAACAGACAGACAGACGGACATGGCTATATCGTCTTAGAATTTTACCACGACCCAGAATATATATACTTTATGGGGTCTCCGATGAATATTTTGAGGTGTTACAATTTTGTGTATTTTCAAAATTTGTAATTTTGGAATTAAAATAGGATGGAAATACAACCATTTAAACGGCTGTACCTGAAATGCTCCCACTGTCCCCAATATTTAGGATATTTAAGCTTTTTTGAGGATCGCTGCCTTATATATATACCGCCCTGCCGAACTTTACACCATTTTTAGTTGGTTTTGTTTGTTATTTTTCTTATTACAAAATGTCATCATTTTCGTTTTTTTTTTTTGAAAATTGAAAAAAGTAATTTCTTTTTGCGACTTTGTCGAACTGTTTCTCTCACATTTTAAGAGATTTTGCACTCGAATTTGTTTTATTAGAATTTGTGATTTCTTGGCTGTCATGTAGAGTTTTTAGCGAATATTTAACAAAAAATATCCTTCTGGAAATTTATGATTTTGGACTAACATGATTTTTTTCTTTTGAAAACCGTTGAAGAATAAACTACTTATTGAGAAAGGTTGAAGGGTTCCACATTTTTGGAGGGTAACTTTTGCCTGTACGAAATTGCACCCTTGGAACATAGGATACATTTAGTGTAAAAAGTCTTTTTTTTAATTCAAAAGCGAGAATTATTCATTGTTTTCTCATAGACATTTAAAAAAACGTTTTTCATTTTGAAAGAAAACCGCTGAACTCTTGAAATAAAATATTGCTAACTGTAATATTAGTTAAGTAATTATTTACCCCATTTTTTCCATTTCTGACCACTGTCCAGGGTTTGGTCTATTTTGTGCCGTGTCAACCCCTTTCCCTACTTCCGTTCTGCACTTGATTTGCTGTGGTTTGCCTATCAGGCTGCTCATCGCTGCTGACCTAGAAAATGATATAGTCCCTGATGCTGGTGGCGGCGGAGGTAGGCGGTTGGGCAACGACATCTTCTCTGTGCAAACGGGCTTTCTTTCATATTATTTGCCTTTGTAATTTCTTTGGTCATTTCATTTCGTTTTTTTCCAGTCATTTGTGTGCATTATTTATATTAGCTTGTTTTTTTTTTTTGTGATGATGAAATAAATTTATCAGCAGCAGCTAGTTTTTCCGTTCTCATGGCTTTCTTCTCATTCATTTCCGGTGAATTTTATCTTTTCAGACGGCCACACGGATGCTGAAGTGCAGCTGAATGTGCCGCGTTACGTAGAGCGCGGCACCAGTGCCGCCCTGGAGTGCTTGCATGATGTGGACGCCAGCGTACTCTTTAAGGTAATAATTATACAATTTACCCACCATCTACTTATACATAAACAGACACCATACCACACCACCACCCTAAGCTCCTCTCCTCGTCTTTGGGTGTGGGTGTGTTGTGTGTCTTGGGTTGTCGCCTTGGCTTTTATTACATTAGAATGAATTTATTGTAGACGAATTTTATGTTGCACGCTTTTATTATCCGGTCGGTGCGGTGCGGTGCCTACGGCAACTTGGAACACTTTTTACGAGGACTTTTCCGAAGGACTACAATTTTGTTGGAATTCCATTGAAATGAGTAGAGTACATAAAAAATAGTGTATGTATGTATATAAAATGGCTAAGGATGTCTACTTTGCGGTGAACCAGCCAGGCTGCTAGTTAGTGGGTTTGAGAATTTATATGGCCAGTTGTAAAATAGCCAAGATGTTGCGCTAAGGTCACCGGGCTTTGTGGCTCTAATTGAATTGAAATACGTCGTTCGTTCATTCGTTCCTTCGTTTGGATCCAGATTAGTGTCGCGGAAGTAAGGCAGCAAAGGTGGAGGCGGGGAGGGGTGTGGCAATAGATACTGCCACATTGAGTCTTCCACCATTCATCGAGCGTAAATTTAAATAATTATGGTGCCATAAAATATAACAATAAGGATATCCAATTCCAAGTCGCATAGAACAAAAACTTTCTGAAGTAATTTTATTTGGAATAAAATATTGCACTTTTATTATTTAACTGGAAAGGAATCTTTCGAAGTAAATTCCCTTAATGATTATGGAATAATGGTTTGATGACCCTACCAAATCTAACTAGTCCTTGGGTTTTATGTTTGTCCATTTTTATAACCCCCCCTTGGATGGGAATATGAGTATTTAACTTTGTTCTTTCCGCTCAAAATATTCGTCGGAGTTCTTTTAAAATTATTTAAAATCATTATTTTCTTTCTTAAAATAAAATAAATAACAATAACGACCAATCTCCTAATCTTGTAGTCAAGGTACAAGTCGCAATTATTGTTATATCCAAACAAGCGACTTTTGTGCGTTATTGACGCACATTGTCACGGCTGCGGCCAAAATCGAGAAAAAACATTTTTAAGAATTTTACAATTTATTTAGTGCTACTTAGTAGGAAACAGTCTGGACAAGAAAACTTCAAAAGAGTTTTGAAAATAAGTTATTTTTGTTTGAGCTATGATAGGTCAACGTTAGACTTTTAGTTACTTATTTTAAAAATAATAATTCTATAACAAAATAGTCAATATTAAACTGACTCAGTTATAATGAAGTATTAAACATATAATGAAAACCTTCTTAACAAAGTTCGTACGACTCATTTTAATGAAGAAAAAGTACCTGTTCAATTATATATTAAGGAGTATTCCTGTAAGGAAACACCAATATAAATCGAAATGGGGTTATATGTCGACGTGCTGAAGACTGGATATGGTTGGTTGTTTGCCAATATCGATAATTCGCCGACATTACTGGAAACTGACCCTAAAATTAATAGAAAATGTGACTATTCCAAGTGGCTACACAATAAATATGATATTAATTCACGATTCAGATTTAATAAGAAACTCAATAAATGTAAATGGAATCCCTCTCGAAGAAGGCGTGAAACCATAAAATATTCCGAAAAACGCCAGTATCATTCATGAAAACAAAAACTTAAGAATTAATTACCATAACGATTTAATTGAAATAATGGTTATCCAATCCGAAGCAAATCTGAATGTTCATACACAAGTAGAATCGTTTAAGCAAATTCAAGTCTAAATATCGCAGGAAAATTGTCATTTCAAAAACTAAATTGATGAAATAGAAATGAAACTGGGTTAAAATAACCGCAAATATTTAAATTTTTTTTTTTAATTTTTTCTGTAAACTCTCTTTTTATAAATTCTAAATTCTCAAACCAAATTGTCCTAAAAATTAACCAGATGGGAAGCTATCTGTGTTGTTTCTATTTCTTCTGTTATATTTGGTTCATAATGTTATGTTGATATATATATGTACACATATATATATTTAAATACAACCCAATAAATCTGCTGCTTAAAATGTTCAGAGCACATGGAAAACACATCTAAAATGATCTTAGAGTGTTTTCGGATGATGCAATGTACCTATGTAATAGTTTTAAAACATCCATACCACAATTGAAAATAATTAATTGTTTATAAAACACAACCGGAATTTAAAGTAGGGTTAAAGTACTCCTGACGACCTTTCTAACAAGGTATAAAAAAAAATCGGTTAAACTGATTGCGAAATACAAGAATTTGAACATACACTCGTCAACAGACACGGGTAAAATCTTTTTTAAAGAAGAATATTTTCTGAAATTTTTGTGGAAATCGGAGGGATGTGAAAATATTTTTGGACGGTTTGGTATGGAATGACTCATATATTGTGTGTTATCTCCATTTTTTTTTCTCGAAATTTCACCCATAATCATATTTAGTTCATATATAAGCATGTACCAAATTTCAAATTTCTACGATAATTCCTTCTAGTTTTGGCCACTCGTTGTATGAAACCGTGACACTGTGTGACGCACTCTATTCAATCTGAAACAAATAGGTTTGGATTTATATAAAGTCCCATACAAATGTCATTCCCGATTTGATTTTTTCCGCTCTAGAAACAACATATTTTAACCGATGTTGTTCAAATTTGGCACTTTGCTTTATATTTCACCTAGAAACATCTGTGACGAGAGTGGGTCACATCGCACATAGAGTTGAATCACTTTTCCAGTTGCACTGTCTTAAGTTAAGAAAGTTTTGAGTTTTACGCGAACAGTTGCGAATAGTTCAAATTGACATATTTTAAAGGTTAATATATTTTTCCAATTGATTAATAGAAACACTTTGGTTTAAGTTCGAAGATGGGCGAAATTGGCACGCAAATTCTGGTACCTCCCACACAAATAGCCCATATTCCCATGTTAAATTAAAACCCATATAACTTCCACACTGATAATCAGAATCAGCTATATTTTGTGTATTTGCTGCTGAAATGATTGGAAATATTATCTTGATTGGAATGAAGTCATTTATTCCAATTAAAGTTATTTCGGATAAACCGTCTAATAAAAGTTGACAAGCAAGACATGCTGTCAGATCCAAAGAGGAAGCATTCAGGAAATGGCGTTTAAATAAAAATGTCACAAGATCAGTTGTGGCAAGCAGACAAGAAGCATGTGTGCCAGGGTACTTAGACGTGAAAAGTTTCTGTACGAACAACGTCTTCGTGCCAAAGTTCTTGCTTCTCCCAGGGGAAGCAAGAGCTTTTGGTCATTTGTGAGAAGAGTAAAGGATAACTTCACATCTATCCCAACTCTTGTTGAAGATGTCCAGATATTCACTAACCCGATTGCCAAAGCTAACCTATTGGCTAAAATGTTTGCAAGGTATTCATCCTTGCCGGAAAGCAATCAACCACTCCCCGTTATCGGAAATGTATTAAGTTCCATGCCTCAGATATTTTTTCGAACACGTGGAGTTAAAAGGGTTCTCGCAAATCTCGACGTAAATAAATCTCCAGGCCCGGATGGCATTTCAGCACTTGCTCTTCGACGCTAGCCCGTCCCCTTCGTAATCTTTTCAACCTTGCATACCGCGCAGGGGTTTTCCCAGCGTGTTGAAAGATTGCGAACATCCAGCCCATCCCTAAAAAACGTGAGGCTAATAACCCTGCTAACTATCGCCCGATTGCGATTTGCTCTGCGCTCTCGAAGGTTATGGAGAGTATGGTTAACCACCATCTTGTGAGGTATTTAGAAACTAATGACTTACTTAATGATCGACAGTACGGCTTCCGTAGGAATCGATCTACGGGAGACCTGATGACACTGCTATCCGAAAAGTGAAATCGATCTATTCACCAGCTTGGTGAGAGTAAGGTCGTTGCTCTATATATCTCCAAGGCCTTTGATAGAGTATGGCACGGCGCGCTCTTATCAAAGCATATCGCTTTTGTTGTTGGTAGTGACTTCTCTCGGTTTATATCGAGCTTCCTCAGAGATCGCACTATACGTGTTGTTGTAGATGGGTTCTCATCCGACGATATCCAATACACAAATGTTCGAAATGAAAATATTTATTTTTAATTGTAACTACTTAAAATGTGATACATATTGTAAAGTAACTTGATGTCTGTCTTTGATGTAGTGTGTTATTGTTTCATTAAATATATTTTATGCAAAATTCACTCAAAAATGTAATATGATTTAGTTCTGGGTTATCAGTGGCTCATTTGGATAGTAGTCGAACAAAACCGTTGCAGTGTTGTACATTTTTTCACGCTAAACAGTTCTTAGGAACACATAGAAAGAGAAATAGTCCAAAATTACCCCTAGCTCCTTGGGAGTGGCTCCTGTAAAGTTCAAAAGTTTCCATCCCCAACCTAACTTGTGCCGCCTTTTTGGAGGCACCTATACAAAAATCTTAAAACAAACTTAAATTTAAAATAATGCAAAAGTCTTACCTCCTCTACTTCTTACACACAAATTTCATTTCTGGTGCAATACTGTCTATTAGGATGGGTCACGAAAATAAATTGCAGCGGTCACTCCCATGAAATGAAGATTGGATTGTTTAATGATGATCTACCAAATATTTCGTCACTGGGTTAAGCCATCTGTGAGCTATGAGCTCCTGAAAACACCTCTAAAAATCATGTATTTCACGTGTAATTTTTTTATGTTGCACTTTTGTCCAATTTTTTTTTCTGAATTAATACACCCTTGGAAGCACTTTAAATACAATTTTTATTCTTGTCTTAGAATAACTCACTGGTAGAATTATTGGGCGTATTGTGGGTTTCCAAGGAGACATCTCAAAAAAGCTCATATCTGTTGGAAACATTTTGTATAATATGAGGAACAAATTCCTCTCGAATGATGCCTAAATGATGAATAACGGACGAAAACTGACTCAATTTTTGTGAAATAATTTAATGTAGGCGATGGTTTGCGCAGCCAAAATGTTCAAATGAGCGCTGCGGCGTCAATTTCATTCCGATGTTCATTATTTAGGCATCATTCGAAACGTATTGACTGCAGCTATTTATTTTTTATAAAATACTACCATCAAATACGTAAAAGTTTTCAGTAGTCACTGTGAAAATCCACAAAAAATACTATAAACGTCCAATCAGTCGACCAATAAGTTACTCTAAGACAAAGATCAACATTTTTATTTAAAGTGCTTTTAAGGATCTATTTTTTCAGATAAAAAAAATTGGGCAAACATGTCACACAAAAAAGTTTACACCGGAAAAACATGATTTTTAGGGTCATTTTCAGGAGCGTTTAGCCCACAGATGGCTTGATCTAGGAACGAAATATTTTGCAAATCATGATTAAACAATCCAAACTTTATTTTCGTGGGGTGACTGGAACACGTTTTTCCATTTGTATGGAAGGCGACCCAGCCTACTGTCTATCTGCTACAGAAGCTAAAAATAACGTGAATTTCAAGTAACACCCTAGCTAAAGGGTGTTTTTAGACACATTTTGTTAATATTGTAGAAGATGAATTCATCAAAATTGTTGCTAATTTGCGAATAAAAGTTTTTGTTCGTTCTCCTGAAAAAAAAATAGTTTTTTTACTTATAAGCCCTCGGTATTTACTTCGACCAATTGAATAAAGATCCTGTTGGGAAATTAATGTGTAAGGAACAAAAGCTTTAAGTTAAACGAGTTTTCTGATCATTTTAATTGCAGTTACCTAAAAGATACAGGATGGAATTACAATCGCGACCAAATCCAATATGATATTTGGTCATGTCAACTCATTTGCCAGCTATTCCCATAATATATTGGTGGGTTTGCATTGTGAATCCCCTAATGAAGCTTATAAAGGGTGATTTTTTAGCTATTATCTTTTTGGCAACACTGGTTTAAACAGCTGACGCACGTTTCGTGTTTTGTTTCACTGTCAAACATCGTCAGTTCGGTCTATAATTCAACCATGAATTACAAACTAACAACGCTTGCAAATTATTGAATTTTATTATCAAAATGCGTGCTCTATTGAGAAAGTTCATCGCGCGCTTCCATTTTATGGTCAGTTTATTTATTTATTTCAGTCTATGGACATTATGATCCTTACAGACTAGCTTAAATCTAAGAGTAAAATAAATCTAGTATTTCAATAAAATTTGACAGCGAAAATGAAAAATCTAAATCGAATTTGTTATTTATATTATTACATTCTTTTAGGGCACGTAAAATAGGTTCATTAAGAGCATAATTACATCTATGCATACGTATGTGAAAGTATTCCCAAGTACGCAAATCCCTAGCAGGGATATTGAAACCAATCTATTTTTCCAGAAATTAATTTGAAAATAAATAACACAGACATTTTGGAGCGCCGATTTGCTAATGTATCCAAATGTATGAGTAAACACCAGGATTCATAAGAAGGCCTAGGATCAGTGAAGTTAATAGGAAACAACGCAAAATTAATAAATTTCTTTTGTAGTCGTTCAATGCGGTTTGTGTGATTAACATAAATGGACTCCAAATCATAGAAGCACATTCCACTTTTTAATCCAACAAAAGTAACATAAAGCAATTTGCGAGTGTAAGGATTTATAAAGTCCTTACTATTACGCCTTATGAATGCCAGAACTGAATAAGCACTTGGAATAACATAATCGATATGTAACCTAAAACTCAATTTACTGTCAAAGACAACACCTAAGTCCAATTTACTATCAACTTTTGCCAATAACTCGTTGTTAATATAGTATTTAGAGTTAATCATTTTTACGCGCAACATTCAGAGGCAACATATTCACTTCACACCAAGTCAAAACACGATCAATGTCACACTGAAGAGACATGAAATCCTGAAGATTAGAAATCCCTGCGAACAATTTAATGTCATCGTCATATAGAAGATAATTGCTGAATTGGAAACATGATCATATGTCATTAATGAATTAAGTGAAAAGAAGTGGACCTAGAATACTACCATGAGGAACCCCAGAGGTAGCGACATAAAAATCAGAGTTGCAATTATCAATTGAGACAAAAGAGCATCTGTTAGATAAGTAGGAACTCAACCAATTCAATAAAGAAGAGTGAATTCCAAATCTAGAAAGTTTCTTAACAAGTAAACTATGAGAAACTCTATCGAAAGCCTTACTAAAATCTAAATAAATAGTGTCAACTTGGACACCAAATTCAAAATTAGTAATACAATAATTTGTAAATACTAAAAGATTAGTGACCGTTGACCGATTCTTGATGAAACCATGTTGTGCTTCAGATAGAAAAGGATATAGGGTGTAAAGCAATATGCTCAAGTAATTTTGAAATACTAGTTAATTTTGAAATTGGTCTATAATTGCGGACATTACTTCTACTACCCGACTTAAAAATAGGCATAACTGAAGCCACCTTCCAAACATCCAGAAAGACATCCAGCTTCAAAGAAAGATTGAATATATGTTTTAATGGAATACAAATTGACGAACCGCACTTTTTAAGAAAACTGGCTGATATGCCATCCAAGTCTAACCTAGTAGACTCACAAGTTGAGATAGAGCAAAAAGAATTTCACCCTCCGAAAACTGCATTACTCCCAAGTCAATGACAAGCTCAACAGCTTTCAAGAGACTTAAATTCAATAAATGATCAGAGGAAATAAAATTGGACTTACAAAAATCAGCAAATAAATTCACCTGATCCTGCGTAGAATTTGCTTGCAAATCATCGAAATTCATTGATGATGGGAAATCACTGGAGGATTTCCGGGATTTAATAAAGTTCCAAAATGACTTCGGGTTGTTATTAGTCTTAATCGACCCACTGAAGCGGCTATTCGTGCTATTGTGACTAAATTTCGCACCAAATTTACATTGTTGGACATTGAACGACCAACACGCTTACGTAGAGTGCGAACTGAAGAAAATATCGCAGCTGTATCGGCCAGTGTTAATGATGACCATCAATTATAGATTCGTCGCCGTTCGCAGCAATTGGGTCTCTGTTACTCAAAAACGTGGAAATGCCAAAATTGGACTAAGCGGATGGACCATTTGAGGCGCAGTCAAGGTCAACATTTGCATGAAATAATCTTCAAACATTAAATTATATGGACCGTACTATCGATTCAAATAAAGATTTCATGCATTTCTCTGAATTTTATGTGTTTTTTTTTTGAAAAACTTTCCTATAGCTTTTAAAAATCACCCTTTAGTATATTAAAATTTTTTCTTTATGGAACTTCTCATTTAATTAACTAATTTCCAATCAATCTGTCAGTAACCGCAAATACAATTAAAACAAATATATGCACTCCATGGTACTCCACATTGAATTGTATCATAAATAATTTCAAATGCATAAATTATTAATTTATATAATAAATAAGTGCATTTATTATTTATTTGTATTTATCTCTGGGATTTGAATTTTAATATTCTACTAATACTTTCGACTAATAATGAGTAAATTATTCAAATGGCAATTTAATGAACACAACGCAATGCAACGCAACAAAACACAATAATTGAGATATTCATAATAATGCGGGTGTGAGTGAGCGATAAGTGAATAAATTCGAATAAATTACAATGAAAATACTTCCACTCCAAGAAGGACCTGTCAGTCTGAACTAGTCACATTGAGTTAAATAATGCTTCAAACGCCCAGAAGATTTCAGGTTAGAACCGTCCCACAGCGGTTCAGAATTATAATTTTGTATAAAATCGAAAAATACGAAAATATTTTGGGCTAATTTCTAAAATATATCCTATCATCCGATTTCAAATGTTAATATCCCAAAAAAATATGTGAGCCCTTGTCTAATTTCAATTTTTTACAGAACTCAAAAATAATTTCTGCAACAAAAGTTACTGAATTTGAGTACGCTGTACGTCCGTCAACTGCTCTCAGATGGAACTGCAATTTAGAAAAACCATCTTATGGCCCACGTATGGAAACGTGCGGATGCTTTCAAAGATGAAGAAGATTGGAAATGCCACTTCCGATTTGACATCTTAACACTACTTCAATCACTGGTTTCAATCGCTGTGGATACTATTTAAAGCCCAATGTTAGATTTACCAATGACCGAACTCTGTTAAGGCTGGATCTTTAATTTTTGGATAAGCCACCACAAAATTTGTTCCTTATCCGATTATAGACCACCTACCACTTAGCTGCTGCATTCATTACATATACATACCACCCTATAATTACATCGTTTTTTTCATGTGTACCAGTATACAACAATTTGTAATTGCTTATTTGTAATTCTCATCAAACGACCACACACACAACCAATTCCCTCACTTTCCAAACGTATAATTTTTTCATTAGTACTCTAAAGATATAAACAAAACGAATATTTCATAATACCTACATGACCAAAAAAACAAAAACGTTAACATTTCATGGAAACCCAGAGGCCATAAATGAATTTACCATCCGATGCCTGCCCACCCTACCAAACAGCAGAAGAGCAACAATATTTCCACTTTTGACCAAAAGCGGAAAATTGGGTTAATATCTTCTGCTTTTGCAGAGTGTTACTGACTGACTGACCGCCAAACCCCACAATCGTGCTAAGTTACATTTACCTCCTGCCAATGGGCATAAGGGCTCTAAGCATAAGGTCAGAAGAGAGCCGTGATGTCGATACCACAACATTTGCCGGGTTACGACGACGACGATAATAACCTCAGCGCAGAAACCGCGACTAATAAGAGTTAATAATTCAGCGGACAAATGAACACATTCAACGTTGGCCATACACGTTGGCATATGTGTGTGTTTGTGTATGCCTACACTTACACTCTCACACAATTGCCCTGTGGATTGGACATTAAGTGCCTACACCTTTTAATGAGTTAAATTAACCAGAAATGTAGCATTTCGCTGCGAACTACGATCCCAAAAAAAGTGTACAAAGAATACCAGCAATTAACGGCCAAATGGCCCCGTGTAGCGAGATACAGTAGTTCGGAGTGGAAGAAAAAAGGGAGAAAAAATTTGTATTGGACCTGAACAAGACCATAGATTGCGACAAAGTGTGATTTATGTCCTTTTACATAAATTTTAATTTCCAAAGCATATAGATGATTTAACTATTTATTTTCGTACTTATCCGGGTCATACAAAGGTATATTGGCATCAAATAAAATAGAATAATGACTGTTAAAAATAATTAAAATATCATAAATCCACCTGTATTCGTTTAGTATTAACAACTATTTCAAGTTTTTCCCCTAAAAAGTTTAAGTTTATTTATCGTTATTTTTAGTGGGGAAATTTGAAATGGTTGTTAAGGCTAAACTAATGAAGATAGATGTATGAAAATTGAAATTTCGAAATATAAATTGAAATTGGGAAAATGCCAAATTAAAACTGAGAATATTCAATATGATATTGAGAAATGAAAAATTGAAAATGATAAAAATTGAAATCGAGAACATACTAATTGATATTAAGAAGTATTAAGAAGACATGTGAAAAAAAGTTGACTCGAAATAGAGAAATGAATATCACCATGCCATTTGTGGAAAGGAGAACACGTGGATGGTTCGGACAACTACAAGGCCCAACCATCCACGTCAATGGTGGTATTACATCCTCAGGCGTTATTCTGATGAATACGAGACGTGGATCATTTAAAGCACATGAAGATAGAGATTTGATAAGGGAATTACTAAATAAATGGGAGGAACTCGGAAATCACTTAGAGGACCTAGTTGTAGTTTGCGTATCGATTTTGAATCAATTTAGCAATGCCCGTCTGTCTGTCCATCTATTTGCTCTATAGCCAGAACTAAGTGAAACTTTGCACAATGAAGTTTTTCGGGAAAAGGACGGACGATAATTAATTTGAAGAAAATCGGTTCAGATTTAGATTAGCCCCCCTACGAATTTTACTCTGTTCACTCTAGATACCACATACTTTAAAAGATTTTCTTCAAAACTGGCAAACCGTCTTACATTTCAACTGGAAACACCTGTGGTGAAAATGGGTCAGATCGGTTCAGGTTTATGTATAGCTCCCATACAAATTTCGCACCCGATTTGAATTTTTCTGCTCTAAGAACCACATATTTTAACAGATCATCATCAAATCTTGCAAAATCTATATATATATCTTATCATTGACCAGCCCCCAGACCAAACGGCTGAAGCCAGGGTCTTGAAATTTTCAGGGTTGTTCCCAAATATGACATAGACGTCGACTAAGAAGGGTTTTACGAAATTCGTACTTTTAGGGGGTAAAATGCCCCAAAAAGGGATAAACATTGAACCTTCGTCCTGACCAAACTGTAGTAGCTAGAAACATGAAATTCAGTGTGTTCCTTTCAATGACCATGCAGACGAGCTACAAATAGGGATTTTTCGAAGTTTGTACTTTTAAGGGGCGAGCGGGACAAAAAGGGTTAAAAATGGTACCAACTAAAGTATTACAGCTAGAATCGTGAAATTTGGTATGTAATTTCCTCTGACCATATAGAAACGAAGTAAAATTGGATTTTTCGAAATTTGTACTTTTAAAGGAAGAGCGGGACAAAAAGGTATAAAAATGGTACCAACTTTAGTATTACAGCTAGAATCGTGAAATTTAGTGTGTAAATTCATCTGACCATATAGAAGCGCAGTAGTTTGATTTTTGTACTTTAAAGGGGGATACGGGACAACAAGGAATAAATGTGTTACCAAATAAAGTACATATTTTTAGGGGAAGCAAAAACACATGTTACCTATAGTGATTTTTCAAAATGTGTTCTTTTTGGGAAAGAAGTGCAAACGGTTATAAACTGGCTGGTTGAATCTAGAAACATGAGATCGAGGATATAAATTGTTGTAATATTTTGTTCAAAACTTGCTAGAAAATTATAAAAATTATAAAAATTATAAATACGAAGTAGTTCAGCTAAAATAGTGCATATCGACAGGCACATTCCTTTGACTGTGTGTGTGTGCTAGCTAATAGGAGGTTTCCAAAATACTATTTTAGATTTATCTATATCCACCAAAAGAAAATTAAATAAATACTATCCAAAAACAGAGACGGATAAAATTAACAAATAACTGGCTTTTTTGCTTGCGAAGCAGCGGGTACTGCTAGTATCTTATATTTCACCTAGAAATGCCCATGCTGAAAATAGCTCATACAAATTTCGCACCCGTCTTGACTTTTCCGACCCAGAAATCACGTATTTTCACCGAATTTATTCAAATTGAGCATAACACGTTATACTAGAACTGGAACTACTAGAACCTATTGTGAAAGTGGATCACTTCGTTCCATGGTTGAATATATCCCCGATACTAATATTCTTTTCGATTTTACAAATTGGCCTATGATTGGGAAACATACAAAAATCCATCCCGTTTTTATTTTTTCCGAATTGAATTGTATTCGGATAGAAAGTGGAGTTTATCATATAGTCGGCCCCGACCGACTGTAGCCTTTCCTTACTTGTTTTAATATTAATATTAATTTGTTTTTTTTTTTTTTCGCAATAGTAATTTGTCTTTTCTTAATATCAATTTTTTTTATTCTCAATTTCTATATTCATTTCTGAATTACAACTTGTATTTTCTCGATTTCAATTTTCATTTCTCAATTTCAACTTATGTTTTCTCAATTTTAACTGAAAATGGTTTAGTGTCATGTGTATATTAGGATGTATTGTCAAATGGTGATCTGAACACTAGGGCGTACCTCAAAAAAAAAGTTCGCCGTACACCTTCGAATATGAAGTATTATTGAAAGGTAGTTTCAAAAAAAAAATTTTTATTTTTTTATGCCGAACGTAGGGGTCGCGCTTTTACATTTTTCTATATAACTTGTATTTATAAACGGATTTTAAAGTGTGATACATCGATGTTTTTGTCTCGACGAGGCCGATTTTTTTGTCTTTGAAGTCATTGAGCTCAAGCACCCCCTTCTGGTACTTACCCATCATTTCTCAGTTGCTACTACCCTAATGTACCACTCTAATAATCGAAAATTAAAGCTCGCATAAAATCATGAATCATGTTTGAGCTCAATGACTTCAAAGACAAAAAAATCGGACAAAAACATCGATGTATCACACTTTAAAATCCGTTTATAAATGCAGAAGTTATATAGAAAAATGTAAAAGCGCGACCCCTACGTTCGGCATAAAAAAATAAAAAAAATTTTTTTGAAACTACCTTTCAATAATACTTCATATTCGAAGGTGTACGGCGAACTTTTTTTTTTTTTTACTTGTAACCTGGTACGCTCTACTGAACACCCTTGAAAAAAAACACTAAAAGTCATATTTTTCCCATGAAATTTTTAATGTTGCATTTTTTCCAAAATTGTTTTTCTGAATTAATTAATCAAAGTTTTTATTTAAAGCATTTTCAAGAATCTATTAATTCAGGAAAAAATTGGACAAAAAATGACACAAGAAAAAACATGATTTTCGTTTCTAGAAACGAAATATTTTGCAAATCATAATTAAACAATCCAAACTCGTGGGGTGACTGGAAACTGTTTCCATTTTCATTTGTATGGACCGCGACCCAGCCTAGTATATAGGCTGGATATATATATACCGTATACTTTTCTCCTAATATAAAAAATTTCGAGAGATCATTATATGTTGCGCGTCTACATCAAATGACAAATGATTCACCCTAGTAATACGAATATCAAATCTCACATAGTCAGAGCTTTGCATACACCGAATTTTATGATTATAGCTTCAGTCACATGATCTGATTTGTAAACCTTTTTTCTCATTTTACTCCCAAAAGTACGAGTATCGGAAGATGTGTCATTTCTATTATTATTCTAGCCAGTTTCCATTTGGTTGGTACGTTTATCATTCCCTTCGACCCTAAATGTACATATACATTACACATTCAGAGGAATGCTCGCACCACCGAATTTGATGATTCTAGCTGCAGTTATTAAGTCGTTACAAATTTTATCCCTGCTTCAATAATTTCAGCCTAAAAATGTGAATATCGATAGATCTTTGTACAAACTGTGGTTATTGGGTCGGTACAATTTTGATCTGTTTTTTCAACATTTTAGCCCTAAAAGTACGATTATCGAAAGATGCAGAATTTTATTATTCTAGCTGCAGATATTATCATCGTTACCATTTTTATCACTTTCCCCATTTTATCAATTATCAAAAAATCTCCTATTTTCGCGTCTGTGTAAACAAATGTATTACTCTGGTCAGCATTCCTTTGGTACCATTTTTATCTCTTTTCAGTCTATGTGTCCCTAAAAGTACAAACTTCGAAAAGTTATTTTATGCAGCGCCTACGAATATCGAAAAATCTCAGTCACGTATACTCTGAAATTTATGTTTCCAGAAGCTGGGTAATATTTTACATCTTTTTCCTCACAAGTCTCTAAGCAGTCACAGCGTCGTATACTAGCATTGATTTGGTTGGTATCATTTCGAAAAATTATTTTAATCTCATGATATGACTTCCAGCCTTTTTGATGGTACCATTTTTATACCTATATTGCCTGCTTACGCTTTAAATGCATGAATTTCCGAAAATCTCTATGTTTCTAGTGTCTGCACTACTAGAGAGTACACGCCGTATTTCTTGTCCCTAGTCGTGATAGGTGCCATTTCTGTCCCCTTTTATCACATTTCACATCCTAAAAGTATGAATCACCTCATGCATCTCATTCACGCTTTAAGAGGAATATACCTATCAAATATCCAGTATATACAAGTCAGGTTAAAAACTCTAAACATTGGGGGTTATTGGTATTTTCTGTCCTTGTTAGGGACTGGGCTGATGTAGAAGAAGAAATTGAGTGCAAAATTAGGACTCTGCGGCGAATAAACCATTAATTCGATACTTTGATTGAGTGCTCAAAAAGCCACTTATTTAAAACATCTGTAATTTCTTCAAACCATTCAATCACTGTGCAAGGGTACAAATTGACTTAGGCATAAGGTGGCGGTTGATTGTGTTTTTTTGACCTGAAGCATTTGTCGACTTGTGAGTGGACAAATGTACATGTGGGTGTATGTTTAATACATACAAACACAAAACAAGGGTGCCATGTATGTAACACATACATACATACATCGGTGTGTGCGCTTAGGGTTACATAGATTACCTTATTCCCGGCCAAAATGGAAAGTGCAAATGTTTGGACAAGGAAAACATTACCGGGGATAATATTGGATGTCATGCACGTTTGGGAGTCAATTTAAAATTTGGTTTGGTTTTAGCCAACACCAACCAACACACAAACACAAACACTTGTGTAAACGAAATGAATGGCCTAATTGCGAATTGAGAGCAAAAACGCTCAAAGAAATTAAGGAATTACAGACGGCAACCAGCAAGAAAAAAAAACATTTCAAGTGTGCAATTCCATTACAGGTAATGGAATATTTAAGGTCCGTGTGGCCATGGAAGTGGTTTGGCAAAAAAACTTTGCTTTGGTTAAGCCTGAGCAAATACTTTTGAAGTAATGTATGCTAGCACCGAATACAATGTACGTCAGAGCACAGGAAGTCTTGCCAGTGTAATCCTTCATGGGGAATCACTATAACAACAAATAAAAACGATGAATAAGCGATTAATGGTCTAAATTCGGAAGGAGTTTCTTCAGTTCTTGTGGGGTTTTCTCACGACCACTTAAGGGGATCTCTAAAATTTGTACAAATTTTGTACTGCGTACAATATTTTCTGGTGTATTTTGGCGTTTTACACTCAACAATTATATACTTTTTTGGTTATACATTATTTAGTTTTGTTTTAAAATTTAAGTTTTTATCGAAGGTATTTGTATTATTTGTTCTATCATTTTGGAGTATAAGACCGATCATGGTCGCTTATATTTTAAATTAAAGTCAAGTAAATATAAATTTCATATAGAAAGCAAGATCTCTCGGAAAAGTAGCTATCGACAAATGTATCGACAATTAAAATAAGAGACAAATATTACATTTTATTTTCTTGTAGCTGGCATACTAAAGAGGTAAAGAAGGACTATTTATAGAAAATCTATGGATGAATATTGAACTCCAATTAGAGTGATCAAACCCGAGACCGAAAACCGGGTCAACCGGACTTTTCATCTGGGACCGACCGTCGGGTTTTTTAAAACCGCGGTTATTGGAAAACCGGCAAATCCGGTTTTGTTATGTCGGTCTCAACCGCTTTTTCATAGTGAAAAAAAAAAAACATCTTTTTCGGTGCGAACTTGTTATACCCTACACCACTTCGTGATCTAGGGTATTATAAATTAAGTTTCCGCCAAATGTTTGTAACATCGAGAAAAAATCGAGCTAGACCCACCTTTAAGTATACAGGTCAAGGTATTGAATTTGGGGAAATCGTTTCGGATTTAGATATAGCCTCCATACGAATATCTCTAAAATTTACACTATTGTTGCTCTAGAATACACATTTTACAGTTTTCAACCTGTTATATTTGAACCAGAAATAGCTAACGGGAAACTGGACCACATGGGTCCATGTTTTGATATAGCCCCCATACAAATGTACCTGGGCGAAATCGGCCCAATGGGAAAAAATTTTCCCCCACAAGGACTGAAAAAACCCCATAATAACTCATAATATTTTAGAGTATTTAGGCATATTTTTTCAATATGTCTGCATGTACTTACTTGATATTGGGTATGCACATTCCCCCTATAACAATAACGTGTTCCATAGAGTAATTTTTCGTAGAGGGTGAAATGGGGCAAAAGGGATAAAAATGGTACCTATCAAAAGACAACAGCTAGAAACACGAAATTCGGTGTGTACATTCCTCTAATTGAGTAAATAAATATGTAAATAGTAAGAGATAATATGAAATTATTTTTTCCAAATTCGTACTTTTAAGGGATAAAATGGGAAGAGGGATACAAATGGTACCAACCAAACGGCTGCACCTAGAATAATGAAATTCGGTGTATATATTCCTCTGATTACGTAGGCACGTAAAATAGAAGAATTTTTTGAAATTCGTACTTTTTGGAAAAAGGGGATAAAAATAAAGAGTGATTTTTTTGAGGTTAGGATTTTCATGCATTAGTATTTGACAGATCACGTGGGATTTCAGACATGGTGTCAAAGAGAAAGATGCTCAGTATGCTTTGACATTTCATCATGAATAGACTTACTAACGAGCAACGCTTGCAAATCATTGAATTTTATTATCAAAATGCGTGCTCTGTTAAGAAAGTTCAGAAAGAAAGAAATTGTGTTCAGCGACGAAGCTCATTTTTGGCTCAATGGGTACGTAAATAGGCAGAATTGTCGATTTTGGAGTGAATATCAGCCAGAAGCATTGCAAGAGCTACCAATGCATCCAGAAAAAGTCACAGTTTGGTGCGGTTTATGGGCTGGTGGCATCATTGGACCGTACTTCTTCAAAGATGATGCGAATCGTAACGTAACTGTGAATGGTGAGCGCTACCGTGAGATGATATCCAACTTTTTTTTCCCCAAAATGGAAGAACTGAACTTGGTTGACATGTGGTTTCAACAAGATGGCGCTACATGCCACACAGCTCGCGATTCTAAGGCCATTTTGAGGGAAAACTTCGGAGAACAATTCATCTCAAGAAATGGACCGGTAAGTTGGCCACCAAGATCATGCGATTTGACGCCTTTAGACTATTTTTTGTGGGGCTACGTCAAGTCTAAAGTCTACAGAAATAAGCCAGCAACTATTCCAGCATTGGAAGACAACATTTCCGAAGAAATTCGGGCTATTCCGGCCGAAATGCTCGAAAAAGTTGCCCAAAATTGGACTTTCCGAATGGACCACCTAAGACGCAGCCGCGGTCAACATTTAAATGAAATTATCTTCAAAAAGTAAATGTCATGGACCAATCTAACGTTTCAAATAAAGAACCGATGAGATTTTGCAAATTTTATGCGTTTTTTTTAAAAAAAAAGTTATCAAGCTCTTAAAAAATCACCCTTTAGTACCAACCAAATGACGCAGCTAGAGATATATTAAATTCTGAGTATACATTCCTCTGACTGTATAGACATGAAAAATAAAAGGGTTTTTCCAAATTCGTACCTTCAAGGGATACAATAGGAACAGGGGATAAAAATAGTACCAACTAAACGAATGCAGCTAGAATGATGAATTTCGGTGCGCACATCCCTCTAATTGAGTAGACATGTCAAATAAAGATATTTTAGATAATCGTACTTTTGAGAGGGTAAAATTGGAAAATGGTGATATAAATGGTACAAACCAAATGGCCGCAGCTAGAATCACGAAATTCGGACTGCATAGACACGCAAAATAAAAAGATTTTTTCCAAATTCGTACTTTTACGGCAAAAGTTGGCTGAATCATGAAGATAAGTTATTTTTTATTATGTACGTGAGATAATGGATTTTCAAAATCTGTACTTTTGGAATTAAAATAGAAATATTTATGGTATTTAAGCTTTTTTGAAAATATAAATATAAGAATATTTATTTTTCTAATTGCTTGATGATATATATATATATATATATATATATATATATATATATAATGTGTTGGTAGCCTTGTCTTAGAAGCGTGCCTTGAAATAATAAATATATTGTATTTATTTATAAAATTATTTTTTCAATATTTGTATTTGTTTTGGTTTGGCTATATAAAAAATATATTTTCCTGTAATATTACTGCACTTCTACGAACATCGACAGCCTCTGTGGAATGCAATCAATGATGGAGGGTATATAAAGAACTTAACGCCGTTTTTACTTGAGGTAAATAGTTTGAATAATTAGCACCAAGAGAATCCAGGATCCATTTCGACTAAAACCACCTGACTTGGCCTTGCTCCTCTATAGTCCATGTATAACATAGGTCCCATTGCCCTTTCAACTTCTGTTTTGTTTGTTGTGAATTATGAGCCACCCATAATTTAATCTCATATCAGCCCAATGTATCCTCTAAGGAAGGCCTCGCTCGCTGAATAATTCCGCTACTGGGACAATACTGCTGTCGCACACCAAAATAAATATTTGTCCAAATATAATTACGGTTCGCTATGAATGAAATTGTATTCTTGACACAGTGTCGTCTGCATACATAATAGTACTCGTTTGGCCCACTTGTATGGTGGGGAATCTATTCATGGAACATACATATGTGGAGTGGAGTGTACACACGTATGTAAGTAACATTTCCCATTTCTTCTTTTGAAAATTTTTCATATCGATAAACTGATGAATCATATGCCAAAATGTCGTTCACAACGAATTGTTAAAGGTGAGACATGAAACGTGATACGAAAGTAGTTTGAATAAATGAATCTAATTTTACCTAATAACAGAGGTACACAATTTATACGATTGTAGGCGATTTCGAACTTTAATTTGTTGGACTTATCCAATATTGACATTTTATTTGCAAAAATTATCAAATAACAAAGCACCGATATGTTTGTTATAGTTTTTAACCCCATATCAGAAATACATTTTTCTTTCATCTCAAAATTTTGAAAAAAAAACTTGTTTGTTATTAAATTAGGAGACATGAATTGTACAACATGAAAATCTATGATTCAAAACGACGACCTAACCTTATAATCACCGAAAATGTGGGCGCTGATTAAAACAACGGCAACGACAGAACAACGATCGTTCAGAAGAATAAATATATCCGATAGTTTTAATGCGTTCTTGTGTATAGGGAATGGTACATAGGATTGGAAATAAATTTTCGATTTTTCAACCAACTATTTTTTGATTTTCAAAATCGAAAAACGATTTTTCGTGGTCAATTAATTTTTGTATCTCATTTTTGAAGATAATATAAATTATGTCACGGTTCGCTTAAAAATAAAAGAAATACAAAATATTTCAAACGACAATTTGCGGACGTCTTTAAAGTGTTGATATAATATTTCTGATAGGCAATGAAATATATCCATAATAAAATGCTAATTCCAAATACAAGTTCCCTACAGTTTTTCTTGCAAAATGCTTTCAAAACTATGGCGCATAATGTGCATTTTGCCTTCTTTCCATTTGCAGTTTTTTAAGTGATGCAAAACTTAACTACAAGACAGTTTCTACATTTGAAATATCATAATTTGCTGACAGAACTTCACGCAAAATACATATGTATATACTGGCAAATTATTGTCTTTTTTTAGCTTAGCCTGCTTTTATTAGCTTAGCCTGTTCAATGAGAAACATTGGGCAACTAAGTAAAGATTTGCGCTAAACCCGATTAATTCGGTACCAAGATTCCATTTCAGTATAAAGTTGAAAGCGTAAAATCGTCTCCAAAAAATCGATCATTTGACCCCAAAAATCAACTCTCGACCAAAATCGAAATCGTATACATTTCAAATTTCAAAGATTTCAGTCATAATATGCAATTTTACAGTTGATTTCATTTCACCCTGTGACAAATTTTGTAGTAGAGTAATTGCATGTGAAGCGATCACACACACACACACTTTGTCTATTTTCTCCGAAATAAAATAAATTTAAAAAAATGAGTTGAACCAGAATATTGTACATATCCGAATGATGCCCATAAACGAATGAGAATCACACCTAACTTTCCGAATATTTGACAGATATTCGAACTCATTTTCCGAATCTCATCAAAATCTAAGAAAAGAGATCAAATTTGTGTGATCGCTTTATATGAAACTAGCAGTACCTGCTGCTTCGCACGCGAAAAAGCCAGGTATTTGTTATTATCCGTCTCCGTTTTAGGATAGGTTTTATTTGATTTTCTTTTCTAAAATAGTAAATTGGAACATAGCACTCATATACAGTCAAAGGAATGTGCTTGTCGATGTGCACTGTTTTAGCCGAACTCCCTTCGTATATATATTTTTTTATCATTTTCTACCCAGTTTATAACAAAAAAATACAACCGCAGTACGTTTTATTCGAAAAATAATACATTTTGATTTAGGATTTTACATACTAAATTTCATGATTCTAGCTGTAACCTTAGTGTTGGTGCCTTTTTGGAGATTCCAGCTGCAATACTTTATTTAGTACCATTTTTATCCCTTTTTGTCCCGCACAACCCTAAAAAGTACAAAATGCATTTATACTCCGCTTCTATGTGGTGAGAGGAATTTACACACCAAATTTCGCGACTATAGCTGCAATACTTAAATTAGTACAATTTTTATTCCTTTTTGTCCCGCTCACTTCTTATAAGTACAAATTTCGAAAAATCCAATTTTACTGCGCTTCTACATGGTCAGAAGAACTTACATATCAAATTTCGAGATTCTAGCTGCAATACTTTAGTTGGTACCATTTTTATCTCGCGCAACCCTTAAAAGTACAAAATGCATTTATACTCCGCTTCTATGTGGTGAGAGGAATTTACACACCAAATTTCGCGACTATAGCTGCAATACTTAAATTAGTACAATTTTTATCCCTTTTTGTACCGCTCACTTCTTATAAGTACAAATTTCGAAAAATCCAATTTTACTGCGCTTCTACATGGTCAGAAGAACTTACATATCAAATTTCGAGATTCTAGCTGCAATACTTTAGTTGGTACCATTTTTATCCCGCGCAACCCTTAAAAGTACAAAATGCATTTATATTCCGCTTCTATGTGGGGAGAGGAATTTACACACCAAATTTCGCGACTATAGCTGCAATACTTAAATTAGTACAATTTTCATCCCTTTTTGTCCCTCGCAACCCTTAAAAGTACAAATTTTGAAAAAAAAACAATTTTTCATACCAAATTTTACGATTCTTGCTCTAATAATTTAGTTGGCACTATTTTTATCCCTTTTGTCCCGCTCACCTCTTATAAGTACAAATTTCGAAAAATCAATTTATTAGATTACTCAGTATTTTGGGGAATATTTTTTAAATAATCATTTTTGAAATCCATGACTAACTATTTTACAAAAAAATTAAAACCTAAATGATACCCTACATCATTCTCTTCTCCTATACCTGGTTATGATTACTAAACCCAGTTGCTTTCTTATCATTGTTGTGATATTAAGTAGTACATATGAGTCCATATATGAGTTATGGACTGCACCAATACATTACTTCTGGGGTCTCATACACAAACAAATACGATGTGAATCTTTCTCCCTCTAGCCGTGCCTTGGCACCTAACGAAACCTGGAATTGAAAGTGGTAGTGTGCCGCCAAGTAATAAATGTCACCACGTCTTTTGTAACTAAATTTCCATTCTATAAAATATAGATCCACAATGGTCTTGAGCCAGGAGAATATCTCAGTTCAAATTGATTACAGACTAAAATAAAACAAACGAAAAAATAAAACTAAAATATATTACTTTGCCTTAAGTTGTGACAGGATTGTTTCAGAAACACAGATAGGGAAAGTTGACATAAATTGTAGCCGCAAATTTTGGATTTTTGCATCAACTGCAGCTTTTTTCGCAACTGACTACATATCTGTGCTAGGGACATTGGATCTTAATACACATGTAAACAATCAGCCGGATCCAGCCGAAAATGTCAAGTTTAAAAATTATTTTAGCCATATTTCTCGCGATATTGAAAATTTGTATTTTTTGTTTATCATGCTCTACCCACTTTATGTCGAAAAAGCTAGATCTTCCAAAAAAATGTACGATTTTTTTCACCCTATTAATTTATGTAATGTAATTCTGCAAATTACACGTTTATTTACAACTTTGGCGTCTTTGGTAACCCCCACTGAAATTTTCCGTCATTTTCGTAGAACATTTTAATTTGTAAATGTCTTTTTGAAAAGACTCATAAAGAGAGGAGATCATCCAAAAAATAATCCTCATACAATTCCACAATATATTTACAATAAGAATTATCTCAGACATTAAAAGTTTTTTTATTTAGTATAATGCTCCCTTCGACCACAGTGAAAAGAAACTTAGACTAGCTGGACTATATGTTTATTCTGCAAAAATGATATACTCAACATGCCCTTTCAGAATTAGGGTCGCGAGTCTGTTCCAAAAATGTTTTGCGCAGTGTTGTTGATAGGATTAAAGTACACCTGAAGGCGCTTCAGACTAGGCATAGTTAAACCAATTGCAATATACAATGATTCTAATATACACTTGTCCACAGGACTTTCAACTTTTGTGGATATTCAAATGATTCTACAAATAACAGTTTACTTTTTTGCTAAAACACGTTCAATATTTTCAGAAAAACGGGCGTCATGGGAAAATTTGTTTGTCCTTATTGACATGGAATGACTCAAATGCAGAAGTTTTTGAATCAAAAATACATCGGAAACTGTTATACACAGCACGTCGACAAAGTAGTTGTAAACTATAGATTTTTCAATTGAAATTGAGAAATGTAAATAGAAATAGAGAAAAAACAAATCGACCAAAAATTGATATTTGTACATTTTTTAATATCAATTTGTTTAGTCTCAGTTTCAATTTTCATTTCTGGATTTCAATTTTGAATTTCTCAATTTCAATTTGCATCTTCTCGATTTCAAATTAAAATTTCCAAATTTTAACCTGTATTTTCTCAATTTTAACTGCAAATGGTGTAGTCATATCACCACACAAGATATTTTGACCAAGTGGTCCGGAAGACAAAAATATATTCACCCACCATTTACATTTTTATCATCCAATCCAAAAATGTTTCACTGCGTGCCGATCCATGCACAAGAAAATGAATCGAGAAGCTAATAATTGGCCGGAATATGCCACAATAGCTGGCGCAACAAAAAAGAAAACAAACATTTTGATATGCTTTTTTTCCAATAGCAATCCACAGGATGCTATTAAATTAATATTAACCCAGCGAACTTTATGAGAGATGGTTTTTTTATAAGACTGCGTTTGCTTTCGTTCTTACATCGCAAAATAATCATAGCAAAGAGTAAGAGAACGACAAATTGCAATCAGTTCAGAGAAGTAGGTTTATGACAGTACACTGAAGAAATCATCACCACAGCAAGACGAAAATACCAAAGAGAAAAGTGAAGAAATGAATGGTAATAATTACACTGTCCAACAAATTAAGACTTTTTGAATGGAACAGAATAGTGACCTATAATTCTGAAAGGGCATTTTGAGTAGATCAGTTTTGTAGAATAAATTTATAGTCCAGCTGGTTTGAGCTTCTTTTAACAGTGGGTCAAAGTTTTCGTTTTTTTTTTGGTCGAAGGATGCATTATACAAAGTAAAAAAGAGTTGTTAGTTAATATCTGAGAGAATCTTATTGACACAACTGTATTGTGAAATTTTATGAGAATTATTTTTGTGGAAGAACTTTGCCCTCTAACTCTTCTTTTTATGGGTCAATTTGACCCTTTTTGAGAAATTATAAGAAGCCCTTTCAAAAAGGACATTAAAGAATTACAATGTTCTACGAAAAACATTGACGGAAATGTGCGGGTCACCGAAGACACCAATGTCGTAAACCTACTCTTTTTTGCCATGCTCTCTTTGTGTCGACCTTTGGTTTGGAAGCTATTGCTTCACCGATGAATTTCAAGTGCGATAATTACATCTTCGAAAGGAGATAATTTTGAGATTGAGGACATTATCGAGACTACCAGGGAACGAATATAAAAATAATAGAATTTTGCGCTGATCATTTTTCGTGTAAAAGGTTCCCTTCACTTTTCTGACACATTTTCGAGAGTTCCAGGGAATGGATATACAAATAATTGAAGATAGCGAAGATTATGGTCTTTTAGAGATGACGTTCCAACTTGTTTTGCTGGTATACAGGCGTATACCAGAATTTATTGAATAAACCACACACAAACAGATGTCATGCGGAGCCTTTTGCAGAAGGCTGAGGCAGGCAGAATGTTCATACATGTGCCGAAGTCGACCTTCTAAGTTTTGTGTTGAAATGTGAAATGTGTCAGGCATTGTTTTGCTGAAAATTTCCTTTTTCCGCCTTTTCTTGGTTTTGGTTTCTTTGCTATTCGATTTAATAAATGTCACCACTGTATGCCTGTCAATAATTGTGCAACTCACTTGGAGAATTTCTACGCCTACGCAGGCAAATAGAAAAAAATGAACAAGAGCTGAATAGCGAAAAATGTTCCGTGGTGGCATTTGACATGAGAGTGTCAATCAATTTATTTCTGTTTCTTTCTTTCCGTTTTTGACAATATTGATTTTTTGCTTAATGTTCTGTAGCAATTACAGCGCGGCAGTACAGTACAGTACAGTGTGTGGTGGCGTTGTGGTATTGATGTGGCTGACAATTGACGCCTAGAATTAGAAATATTGATGGATAGATTTGGAACGATACGAGTGCGTATATAATGTACACACACTGAGGCGTTATTATATCAATATTAATTATTTGAATATACACTTTATTTTGATTGTCATGATCACAGAGTGTTCTGGTATTATTTTTGAGCCAAACTAAAGAGGGGTGTGACCATTACAAATATTTGTTTTTTGTCAGGAATGTCGTGATTGCTATTGTAACCCAGGAAATGACTGAATTTTCTCAAAAGCGAAGGAAGGTTAAAATATGACATTCATGAATTTTGTGTCAGCCTTAGATACCCAACTCCAACAAACATGGTGGGAATAGGAATTAATTTTTGATATACTGTGTAATTCTACCATTTAAAATCAAATGTCATTCTCTAGAATTTTTGAAAACAAAAATTCCTTGAGCGTGGCACGGTGACGCTCACCGTTGACGGTAACAGCGACAACTGGCTCATTTTCCAAGAAAACTGGCCCAATGATGCCCAGCCCAAAATCCACACCTCATCACAATAGTCACGTGTGGGTTCTCTGAACCTCATTTTGCTTATTGACATAGCTACCGAGATGAAAATGAGCTTCATCTGAAAACACGATTTTTCGGCAAAATTGGGTGAAGCGAAAACGCATTGGATGGTTATGAGGCTTCAGTTGTTGGACCAATTGAACTTTGCAAGCCTTCATACCGAAGTCCTTAAGCTAAATTCTTCTCAAAGACGTGCAAGAAAAGCTTAGTTTCTGAGAACGATGACATTGATAGATGTTCATGGACATTCTCATCCGCAGCAGCAATGTGTTAAAAAAATTAGAAATAAAAATAAAAATAAAAATAAAAATAAAAATAAAAATAAAAATAAAAATAAAAATAAAAATAAAAATAAAAATAAAAATAAAAATAAAAATAAAAATAAAAATAAAAATAAAAATAAAAATAAAAATAAAAATAAAAATAAAAATAAAAATAAAAATAAAAATAAAAATAAAAATAAAAATAAAAATAAAAATAAAAATAAAAATAAAAATAAAAATAAAAATAAAAATAAAAATAAAAATAAAAATAAAAATAAAAATAAAAATAAAAATAAAAATAAAAATAAAAATAAAAATAAAAATAAAAATAAAAATAAAAATAAAAATAAAAATAAAAATAAAAATAAAAATAAAAATAAAAATAAAAATAAAAATAAAAATAAAAATAAAAATAAAAATAAAAATAAAAATAAAAATAAAAATAAAAATAAAAATAAAAATAAAAATAAAAATAAAAATAAAAATAAAAATAAAAATAAAAATAAAAATAAAAATAAAAATAAAAATAAAAATAAAAATAAAAATAAAAATAAAAATAAAAATAAAAATAAAAATAAAAATAAAAATAAAAATAAAAATAAAAATAAAAATAAAAATAAAAATAAAAATAAAAATAAAAATAAAAATAAAAATAAAAATAAAAATAAAAATAAAAATAAAAATAAAAATAAAAATAAAAATAAAAATAAAAATAAAAATAAAAATAAAAATAAAAATAAAAATAAAAATAAAAATAAAAATAAAAATAAAAATAAAAATAAAAATAAAAATAAAAATAAAAATAAAAATAAAAATAAAAATAAAAATAAAAATAAAAATAAAAATAAAATTAAAAATAAAAATAAAAATAAAAATAAAAATAAAAATAAAAATAAAAATAAAAATAAAAATAAAAATAAAAATAAAAATAAAAATAAAAATAAAAATAAAAATAAAAATAAAAATAAAAATAAAAATAAAAATAAAAATAAAAATAAAAATAAAAATAAAAATAAAAATAAAAATAAAAATAAAAATAAAAATAAAAATAAAAATTAATTTTATTCTACCTTTCAAAGTCAAAGTAACGGTAGTTCAAATTTAAAATTGACCGATATTTCCTTAAACTTTCCCCATAAAATTATCAATGTTCACACATAAATTATTGATTTAATTGAAGGTCTGCCTCTAATGGATTTTTGTATTTCATTCTGTTGTCATTGCAGGTCTCCTGGTTTAGAGAGGAAATGAAATTCTTTGAATATGTGAAAGGACGCAAACCACCGTTTAAAAATTTCACCATGGAAGGAGCGACAATTGATGTAAGTGCCACCAATCGCCGCCAACCGTCAATCACCTGTGTAAACGTTCCATTGCCATTGCCATTCCCATTCCCTTTTTCGTTTTGCATTTCCATTTCCTTGACAATTATGGAAGCAAACAAAAGGGAAATGTGAATAAATATGAATAAATGAATGGTAATAATTATTAATTGTTGACTTTTCTGTTCTGTTTTTTCGTTCTACTATTCAATGTTCGGCAGTGGGAAAATTCTAATGATTCTCAAGTGACACTGGCCAATGTCGACTTCAAATTGTCGGGGCAATTTCACTGCGAAGTATCGATGACATCACCGCTGTATACGAAGGCATCTGTAGAGCATTTACTGAGCGTTTTTTGTAAGTATACTTGAACTAAATGTTTTTATATTATATATATATAAAGAGTGATTTTTTTGAGGTTAGGATTTTCATGCATTAGTATTTGACAGATCACGTGGGATTTCAGACATGGTGTCAAAGAGAAAGATGCTCAGTATGCTTTGACATTTCATCATGAATCGTCTTACAAACGAACAACGCTTGCAAATTATTGAATTTTATTATCAAAATGCGTGCTCTGTTAAGAAAGTTCATCGCGCGCTTCCATTTTATGGTCAGTTTAATCGACCCACTGAAGCGGCTATTCGGGCTATTGTGACTAAATTTCGCACCAAATTTACATTGTTGGACATTAAACCACCAACACGCTTACGTAGAGTGCGAACTGAAGAAAATATCGCAGCTGTATCGGCCAGTGTTAATGATGACCACCAATTTTCGATTCGTCGCCGTTCGCACCAATTGGGTCTCTGTTACTCAAAAACGTGGAAATGCCAAAATTGGACTAAGCGGATGGCTAAGCGGAAGACGCAGCCGCGGTCAACATTTAAATGAAATTATCTTCAAAAAGTAAATGTCATGGACCAATCTAACGTTTCAAATAAAGAACCGATGAGATTTTGCAAATTTTATGCGTTTTTTTTAAAAAAAAAGTTATCAAGCTCTTAAAAAATCACCCTTTATTACAACGTACAGTGGTTCAGAATCGAAATCCATTGGAAAAATTCAATAACTTTTGTTGTAGTAGACATTTTTGAGTTCTGTAAAAATTAAAATTATATAAGGGGCCAAGGATTATTTTGAAATATTGAAGTTTGAAGCGGGCCCAAAGTTGACTACTCGTTTTCAATTTTGAAGAAAAGTCAAATTTTTACTTTTTTTAACATCGCACAATGATTTTGTTAGAATCAGAATCCATCGGTATAAATACAATAACTTTTGTTCTAGTAAACATTTTCTTCTAAATTTTTTCTAAAAAATTTAAATTAGACAAGGATTATTTTGAGATATTGTAATTCGCCAATCGGATATATTTTTGAAATTAGACAAAAGTTAAGTACTTCTCGTATTTTTTGATTCTGGAGAAAAGTAAAATTTTTATTTATTTGTTTTTATGTTTTTAAGAGAAAAAATTACAAATCAAAAATGTCATGCATACAATTTATATATATCTCCATATATACATATCTCCCTCGAAAATGGCACTTTTGAAAAATTTCCAATTTATATTTTTTATTTGCCGTGCTCTGCCGAAATACCTACATTTTTTGTCGAAAAAGATCGATCATACAAAAAACATGGACCTTAATTTTAACCCTAGTAATTTTGTAGTATAATCTGGCGTGTGATTTTGCTATTTAAGCGGGAAGAACATTATCTACAACTTTGGTGTCTTCGGTGACCCCCACTGAAATTTTCCGACAATTTTTTTCGTATAACGTTTTAATCCTTAAATTTCCTTTTTGAAAGGACTTTTTTGATTTTCTCGAAAAAAGGGTCAAATTGACCCACAAAGAAAGGAGCTAGAAGGGTAAGATCTTACACAAAAATGATCTTCATAAAAATCCCCAATCTGACAATAAGAATTCTCTCACACATTAGCTTACAACACTTTTTTCGCTTAGTATAATGTTCCCTTCGTCCAAACAATGAAAACTTTGAACCACTGTAAAAAGAAACTCAGACCATAAGTTTATTCTAAAAAAATGGTTTACTCAATATACCCTTTCAGAATTATATGGTCGCTATTCTGTTCTATTCAAAAAGTCTTAACTTGTTGAACAGTGTAATTATTTAATTTTGATCGACGAATTTTGATTCCGTACAAAATTTTTTTCGAGAGGAAATCAATGGATAAACTCAGAAGTTAGAAAGAAATTCTCATACTCGTAGAATTTTTCTATTTTATTTTTAATGAATTGTTAGCAGTGTTCTACTTCGCACGCGGAAAATCTAGTTATTTGTTATCAGTTTTATCCATCTCTGTTTTTGGATAGTATTTATTGAATTTTCTTTTGGTGGATATAGATAGATCTAAAATAGTAATTTCGAAACCTCCTATTAGATAGCACTCATACACAGCAGCAATGAATGAGTCTGTCGAATCGCACTATTTTAACTGAACTCCCTTCATATGTATATGTTTTTTATCATTTCTACCCGGTTTCGAACAGAAACTTACAACCGCAGAGCCTTTTCTATCCTCAATCTCATGTTTCTAGAAGCAGCCGGCCATTTTATAACTTTTTTAACCTCTTTCTCAAAAAGTACACATTTTGGGAAATAACATGTGTTCTCGCTTCTCCCCTAACAGCATGTAATTTGTTTGGTACCGACTCGTATCCCTTTTCCTCCGCATCCTCTGTATAAGCACAAATATCAATTTATGTTCCGCGTTTACGTAATTAAAGGGATGTGCACCATTTTTATCTCTTTGTCCTGCGCTGCCCCTTAAGAGTACCTAATTTCGAAAAATCTAATTTTAGAGGAATTTAAATATCAAATTTTACGATCCTAGCTACAATACTTTAGATGGCATCATATTTATCCCTTTTTGTTCCGCTCGCACTTTTTTTATATTTGGAAAAATCCTTTATGAATGCGCTTCTACGTTGTCAGAGGAATTTACACGCCGAATTTCACGATCCTAGCTATAATTCTTTAGTTGGTACCATATTTTTCCTTTTTGTCCCGCTCGCCCTTTATAAGAATAAATTTCGAAAAATCCTTTTAGATTGCTCATCTACGTTGTCAGAGGAATTTACACACCAAATTTCACGATCCTAGCTATAATACATTAGTTGGTACCATATTTATCCCTTATTGTCCCGCTCACCCCTTAGAAGTAGAAATTTTGAAAAAATCCATTTATGTTGCGCGTCTATGTGGTCTGAGGAATGTACATGCCGAATTTAACGATCCTAGCTACAATACTGTAGTTGGTACCATTTTTATCCCTTTTGGTGCCGCGCACCCCTTAAAAGTACAAATTTCGAAAAATCCACTTAGATAGCGCTTCTACGTTGTTAGAGGAATGTACATGCCGAATTTCACGATCCTAGCTACAATACTTTAGTTGGTACCATTTTTATCCCTTGTCAGAAGAATTTACACACCAAATTTCACGACTATGGCTGCAATACTTTAGTTGGTACCATATTTACCCTTTTCGTCCCGCTCAACCATTAGAAGTATAAATTTCGAAAAATCCATTTATGTTGCTCGTCTACGTGGTCGGAGGAATGAATGTACATGCCGAATTTCACGATCCTAGCTACAATACTTTAGTTGGTACCATTTTTATCCCGTTTGGTGCCGCGCACCCCTTCAGAATAAAAATTTCGAAAAATCGACTTAGATAGCGCTTCTACGTTGTTAGAGGAATTTACATATCAAATTTCACGATTCTAGCTGCAATACTTTAGTTGGTACCATTTTTATCCCTTTATTGTCTCTTTCCTCCCTTAAAAGTACAAAAATGCATTTTTATTGCGCTTCTATGTAATGATAGGAAATTACATACCAAAGTTCACGATTCTCGATGTAATATTTAAATTTGTACTATTTTTATCCCTTTGAGCCCCACGCGTCCCTAAAAGTACAAATTTCGGAAAATCCAATTTTTTTGCGCTTCTACATGGTGAGAGGAATTTACGTACCAAAATTCAAGATTCTATCGGTAATACTTTAGTTGGTACCATTTGTATCCCTTTTTGTCTCTTTCCTCCCTTAAAAGTAGAAATTTCGAAAAATCCCTTTTTTTGATGAAAATTTCATGACCCTGGCTTCAGTCGTTTGGTCTGGGCGCTGATCTGTGATATAGAGTAGGTGCCAAAGACCAGATCACAGTCTTTTTTGGGAATCGCATTAGAAGTTCGGATTTTATCGATCGATTTTCTTTATAAAACCAGTAAGGAAAGGCTAAAGTTGGGCGGGGCCGACTATATGATACACTCCACTTTCTATCAGAATACAATTCAATTCGGAAAAAAGTGAAAACGGGAAGAATTTTGGTATGTTTCCTAATCATAGGTTAATATGTCCTCGTTCAATTTGTCAAATGGAATGAAGTGACCCATTTCACAATAGGTTCTTCCAGTTCTCAATTTTAAGTAATTCGATGAAAATACGTGGTTTCTGGGGCGGAAAAATCAAGTCGGGAGCGAAATTTGTATAGGAGCTATATATAAATCTGAACCGATCTGACTCATTTTCATCCTGGGTGTTTCTCATGCAAATATAAGATATTTGCCAAATTTGAAGAAAATCTGTTAAAATATGTGGTTTCTGGAGCGGAAAACTCAAATCGGGAGTGAAATTCGTATGTGGGCTATATCTAAATCTGAACCGATCTGGCTCATTTGGTCTGTTTCATTTGTGTTTCTAGTTTAAATAGAAGATGTTTTGCCAATTTTGAAGCACATCTGTTAAAACATGTGGTTTCTACAGCAGAAAAAGTCAAATCGGGAGTGAAATTCGTATGGGGGCTATATCTAAATCTGAACCGATCTGGCTAATTTTCACCGTGAGTGTTTCTAGTTGAAATATAAGATGTTTTGCCAATTTTGAAGAACATCTGTTAAAACATGTGGTTTCTATAGCAGAAAAAGTCAAATCGGGAGTGAAATTCGTATGGGGCTATATCTAAATCTGAACCGATCTAACACATTTTTACCACAGGTGTTTCTAGTTACTATATAAGATGTTTTGCCAATTTTAAAGAAAATCTGTTATAATATGTGGTATCTAGCGTGAAAAGAGTCAAATCAGGAGTGAAATTCGTATGGGGGCTATATCCAAATCTGAACCGATTTTCTTCAAATTAAATAGCGTTCGTCCTTATCCCGAAAAAGTTTGTTGTGCAAAGTTTCATTTGGTTCTGGCTACAATTGCGACCTGTACTTTGATTACAAGAATAGATGGACAGACGGACGGACGGACATCGTTAAATCGATTCAAAAAGTGATTCTAAGTCGATCGTTATAATTAACAATGGGTCTACCTCGCTTCCTTTTGGGTGTTACAAACAAATGCACAAAGACATAATACTCTCGTGGAGTGTATAAATACTAAAACCACACTTCCCAGAACATCTTCAGTTCTTCTGATATTTTTATAAACTTTTTTGTTAATTTTTGTCAATTATTCGACACTGCTACTGCAACACTCACCCAAAACAGAGCAAGAGAAAAAAAATGGACCTTGAATTGAATTTATACTTGTTAATGAGTCGAACACAGTGTCTCCAAACGTTTCAGAGTCATAGCCCGATAGTAGGAGATGTTCGAGATTTTTAACATCACTATCCTCACAGGTTCTTCAAAAGTTATTAAAAGACCGTTTCAATACTGAAATCAATGTATACAATTTATATTTCTCAAGTAAAGTAAGTTAACTGGACGCCTTCATAATCTTCGTGGCCTGTACATGTCTAAATCTGGCCAACAGCTGCTTGCCAACAGGATTGACTTCTGTCTGAGCTGTTACTTCCACGAATATGATGAGTGTTTACCTGTGATCCAATCACCTTCGGAAATATCATAGCATATGTTGAAATGTGTTTGAAGAAATTTACGATTTCCTCATTTTTTAAGGTACCACAATTCGCGAATAGTCCAAAACATCAAAACCTATTCTGTATTGGTATATTTTTTTAAGGATCGATCAATCAATCGAAATTTGGAAGTAAATTATATCATTTTGATTTAATTAGGGTCTTTTACTTGTTTATTCAAATAATGATTGAGCGCAAAATCAAATTAAATTATTTCGCTTTTCAGGAAATATGTAATTCAATATATCGAACGAATATCATATATTTGTAACACGCAAAGACATTACAAGTACAAGAAAGTACAAACATTTATACACATTAATACATACATACTCGCAGTAGATTACTTGCCAATAAATACATTATCATAAATACCTACATAGCTTTAATATAAATTGCTGACAATAAATGGTCAATCAATCTTAATAATCCGTCATCATCATATTGTTTTAGTACCACAAACGGGCCCACCGGTGATTAGGTTTCGCAAACGCAGTCCAGTGGCAATTGGTGAACGTCTAATGGTGCTGTGCAATACAACCCGAGCTCGTCCCCCGCCTCACATCACCTGGCTAATCAATAACAAAAAGGTAAGTAAGTCGGCAAAACAATTTGAAATATAAGCCCATTTCCTGGTCCTTGTGTGTGCACACGTGACAGCATATTTGAAATGTCAATAGCAGTTAATAATAATAAATTGATATGGGAGGTATGAGCCACCATACTTACAGGCATATGAATGTGAAATAAATTCGGGGATGCAGTGGCAGAAATAGGCAACTTTTTAGGCTTAAAAATGGGGAATCTGAAAAAACGACAGAAAATTCTGTCCATAAATATATTTAAATAAATTAAAGAGATACAAAAAATAATAAAATATGTTTTTGTATTAAACCACATATAAAAATTTCTTAAAATGAGGGAAATAAATAACACATTATGGTCAAGAATAAGCATTAGAAAATTTTATTATTAGTAGCTTTGTCAGCGGATAAAATCCGATTTTTAATTATTTAATCAGTGCCTTCAGTTTCGAGCATTAATTCTCTAAACATATATATATTTTTGAAAATTTATCATATTCAAGATTATATCACATCAATCAATTATTTCATTTTTTGATACGGCAGAGATGAGGGAGGGACGCCCGTCATCATCAAAAAAAATCAGTATGATTGCTGACTAAATAGTTTCAGATTTTTTTAAATTATATTCGCAAAAAAAACTTAAAAAATCGATTTTGTTAACTTTTTTTCCCAGATCCATAGGTATCAAACCGTTCAAAATTCAACGAAACAGTAGACCGTATCTAAGATCTCAATAAACAACTTTCTATAACATAAAAACTTCGTAGGAATGATTCTTAACACCGTTTAGTTACGAAAAGTATATCTTTCATGACTGTTTGTGTTAATGGTCAGTCCGACTATAGTGCGTATGAGTGATATTATCCTTAATCAACAGCACGTATACGCTACCTGCACACACTACAGCCTATAAGATTTGTTCGACGACATTTGCGATTTTGACCTTCAAGATGAAGTCTTTATACCCTCCACCTCCAGGATGGGGGTATACTAACTTTGTTATTCCGTTTGTAACACCTTGAAATATCGACCTGCGACCTTATAAAGTATATATATTCTTCATCGTCATAAAATTCTAAGACGATCTAGCCATGTCCGTCCGTCCGTCTGTTGAAAGCACGCTAGCAGCTAAACGAAAGGAGCTAGAACGTTCAAATTTTCCATAAATGCGTCTTATAGTCGTAGATCGGTTGGGATTGAAATGGGGCGAAATCGGCACAAAGGGAAACATTTTTCCCTCACAAGGACTAAAAATACCCATAATAATCCCTAATATTTTAGCGTATTTAAGCATGTTTTTTGAATATTTCTGTTTATATTTGCTTGATATTTGGTATGCGCATTCCCCTTATAGCAAAAACGTGCACCATAAAGTGATTCTTATTTGTAGGGGGCAAAAAGGGATAAAAATGGTACATATTAAACGACAACAGCTAGAAACACGAAATTCGGTGTGTACATTCCTCTAATTGAGTAGATACATAATATAAAAGTATTTTTTCCAAATTCGTACTTTTAAGGGGTAAAATAGGAATAGAGGGATAAAAATGGTACCAACCAAACGGCTGTACCTAGAATAATGAAATTCGGTCTATACATTCCTCTGATTGCATAGATAAGTAAAATACACGGATTTTTCGAAATTCGTACATTTTGGGGTTAAAATGAAAAAAGGGAATAAAAATAGTACCAATCTAATGACCGCAGCTAGAGTCATGAAATTCGGAGTATACATTCCTCTGAGTGTGAAGACACGGAAAATAAACTGATTTTTCGAAATTCGTACTTTTTGGGGTTAAAATGAAAAAAGGGGATACAAATAGTACCAATCAAATGACCGCATCTAGTCATGAAATTCGGAGTATACATTCCTCTGACTGCGAAGACACGGAAAATAGACGAATTTTTCGAAATTAGTACTTTCAAGGGATACAATGGTACAGAGGGATAAAAATAGTACCAACTAAACGACTACAACTAGAATGATAAAATTCTAATTGCGTAGAAACGTCAAGGGGGTCAAAATGGTACCAACCAAATGGAATCATGGAATTCGGTGTATACATTCCTCTGACGCATAGACACGCAAAATAAAAAGTTGTTTTTTCCAAATTCGAACTTTTTCTTCTACGGCAAAAATTGGTTGAATCATGAAGTTAGTTTATTTTGCACTATGTACGCCTGATAATCGATTTTCAAAATTTGTACTTTTGAAATTCAAATAGAATGGAAATACAACCAACTGTAGCACCCACTATCTACCAATATTTATGGCTTTGAAAATATTTTTCAAAATATAAATAGAAGAATAATTATTTTTTGAATTGACGTATTGGTAGCCTTGCCTTATAAGCGTGGTTTGAAATAATTAAAATAATATATTTATTTATAAAATTAATTTTTCAATATTTGTATTTGTTTTGGTTTGGCTATATTAAAAAAATTATATTTTCCTGTAATATTACTGCACTTCTACGAAAACAGACAACCTCTGTGGAATGCAATCCATGGCGGAGGGTATAAAAAGTTCGGCCCGGCCGTTATTACCGTTTTTACTTGTTTTGATATATGTTCACTATTTTTGTTCTTTATGACAAGAGCTACAACTTTGCATCAGAGGGTAAATCAAATTCAAAACGATTTGCTAGATATGAGCCTGAGAAAATTATCACTTTTGCAAGAATGAAACCGAGACCCCAAATCTATGGGGGCTCATCAAAATGTGCATGACTTTGGGCAAAACTGGGAGACACGGGTGTTTTTTGGTCTTTTATCACGTAGTGGTGTCCGTATATGGGTATATTTCCATGACTTAAAAAATTAAACACAATGTTATATACTATCTTTAAGGCTTTGCTTTGTGCTGATTGTAAGGATTTCAATGAGTTATGTGATGCACATCCATATATCATAGGCAAGATTGTAAGATGTGAGTGGACAAGTGATTGATATATAATCATCTTAACTTATGTTTGAATTTGTGTAGAATTCCTACAGCTGATGATATATTTGATTTGAGGTCCGTAATATGAAAATCCCACAACAAATTATGATTTAAATGCACACCCAAATATTTTACGCTCTGGGACTCAGCAATTGCTGTTCCCTCTACATGAATTACCATTTTACCATCATTTGAACTAATGTAAGATATGAATGCTATAAATTTCATTTTCCGGCATTTAGAACTAATTTATTAATGCGAGAAAATTGAGTCAAAATTA